>JAGFBZ010003035.1:0-11531 GCA_018398805.1 Hirundichthys speculiger
TGTCATTATCATGTGTGGCTATGATGTGTCATTATCATGTGTGCCTTTGATGTGTCATTATCATGTGTGCCTTTGATGTGTCATTATCATGTGTGGCTATGATGTGTCATTATCATGTGTGCCTTTGATGTGTCATTATCATGTGTGCCTTTGATGTGTCATTATCATGTGTGCCTTGATGTGTCATTATCATGTGTGCCTTTGATGTGTCATTATCATGTTGTGCCTTTTGATGTGTCATTATCATGTTTGCCTTTGATATGTGTCATTATCATGTGTGCCTTTGATGTGTCATTATCATGTGTGCCTTTGATGTGTCATTATCATGTGTGCCTATTGTGTGTCCATTATCATGTGTGCCTTTGATGTGTCATTATCATGTGTGGCCTTTTGATGTGTCATTATCATGTGTGGCCTATGATGTGCCTTTATCATGTGTGCCTTGATGTGTCATTATCATGTGTGCCTTTGATGTGTCATTATCATGTGTGCCTTTGATGTGTCATTATCATGTGTGGCTATGATGTGTTTATTATCATGTGTGCCTATGATGTGTCATTATCATGTGTGCCTTTGATGTGTCATTATCATGTGGGCCTTTGATGTGTCATTATCATGTGTGCCTTTGATGTGTCATTATCATGTGTGGCCTTTGATGTGTCATTATCATGTGTGCCTTTGATGTGTCATTATCATGTGTGTGCCTTTGATGTGTCATTATCATGTGTGCCTTTGATGTGTCATTATCATGTGTGCCTTTGATGATGTCATTATCATGTGTGCCTTTGATGTGTCATTATCATGTGTGCCTTTGTGTCATTATCATGTGTGCCTTGATGTGTCATTATCATGTGTGCCTTTTGATGTGTCATTATCATGTGTGGCCTTTGATGTGTCATTATCATGTGTGCCTTTGATGTGTCATTATCATGTGTGCCTTTGTGATGTGTCATTATCATTTGTGGCTATGATGTGTCCTTTATCATGTGTGCCTTTGATGTGTCATTATCATGTGTGGCCTTTGATGTGTCATTATCATGTGTGCCTTTGATGTGTCATTATCATGTGTGGCTATGATGTGTCATTATCATGTGTGCTTTTTGATGTGTCATTATCATGTGTGCCTTTGATGTGTCATTATCATGTGTGGCCTTATGATGTGTCATTATCATGTGTGCCTTTGATGTGTCATTATCATGTGTGTGTGCCTTTGATTGTGTCATTATCATGTGTGCCTTTGATGTGTCATTATCATGTGTGCCTTTGATGTGTCATTATCATGTGTGCCTTTGATGTGTCATTATCATGTGTGCCCTTTGAATGTGTCATTATCATGTGTGCCTATGATGTGTCATTATCATGTGTGCCTTTGCCTTTGATGTGTCATTATCATGTGTGCCTTTGATGTGTCATTATCATGTGTGGCCTTTGATGTGTCCATTATCATGTGTGCCTTTGATGTGTCATTATCATGTGTGCCTTTGATGTGTCATTATCATGTGTGCCTTTGATGTGTCATTATCATGTGTGCCTTTGATGTGTCATTATCATGTGTGCCTTTGATGTGTCATTATCATGTGTGGTGCCTTTGATGTGTCATTATCATGTGTGGCCTATGATGTGTCATTATTATGTGTGGCCTATGATGTGTCATTATCATGTGTGCCTATGATGTGTCATTATCATGTGTGGCCTTTGATGTGTCATTATCATGTGTGCCTTTGATGTGTCATTATCATGTGTGTGCCTTTGATGTGTCATTATCATGTGTGCCTTTGATGTGTCCATTATCATGTGTGCCATTTTGATGTGTCATTATCATGTGTGCCTTTGATGTGTCATTATCATGTGTGCCTTTGATGTGTCATTATCATGTGTTTTGCCTATGATGTGTCCTTTATCATGTGTGCCTTGATGTGTCATTATCATGTGTGCCTATGATGTGTCCTTATCATGTGTGCCTTTGATGTGTCATTATCATGTGTTTGCCTTTTGATGTGTCATTATCATGTGTGCCTTTGATGTGTCATTATCATGTGTGCCTTTGATGTGTCATTATCATGTGTGCCTTTGATTATGTGTCATTATCATGTGTGCCTTTGATGTGTCATTATCATGTGTGCCTTTGATGTGTCATTATCATGTGTGGCCTATGATGTGTCATTATCATGTGTGCCTTTTGATCATGTCATTATCATGTGTGCCTTTGATGTGTCATTATCATGTGGGCCTTTGATGTGTCATTATCATGTTGTGCCTTTGATGTGTCATTATCATGTGTGCCTTTGATGTGTCATTATCATGATGTGTGCCTTTGATGTGTCATTATCATGTGTGGCCTATGATGTGTCCTTTATCATGTGTGCCTTTGATGTGTCATTATCATGTGTGGCTATGATGTGTCCTTTATCATGTGTGCCTTGATGTGTCATTATCATGTGGCCTTTTGATGTGTCATTATCATGTTGTGCCTTTGATGTGTCATTATCATGTGTGCCTTTGATGTGTCATTATCATGTGTGCCTATGATGTGTGTCATTATCATGTGTGCCTTTGATGTGTCATTATCATGTGTGCCTTTGATGTGTCATTATCATGTGTGCCTATGATGTGTCATTTATCATATGTGTGCCTTTGATGTGTCATTATCATGTGTGGCCTTTGATGTGTCATTATCATGTGTGCCTTTGATGTGTCATTATCATGTGTGCCTTTGATGTGTCCTTATCATGTGTGCCATTTGATGTGTCATTATCATGTGTGGCCTTGATGTGTCATTATCATGTGTGCCTTTGATGTGTCATTATCATGTGTGCCTTTGATGTGTCATTATCATGTGTGCCTTTGATGTGTCATTATCATGTGTGCCTTTGATGTGTCATTATCATGTGTGTGGGCCTTTGATGTGTCATTATCATGTGTTGCCTTTTGATGTGTCATTATCATGTGTGCCTTTGATGTGTCATTATCATGTGTGCCTTTGATGTGTCATTATCATGTGTGCCTTATTGATGTGTCATTATCATGTGTGCCTTTTGATGTGTCATTATCATGTGTGCCTTTGATGTGTCATTATCATGTGTGTGTGCCTATTGATGTGTCATTTATCATGTGTGCCTTTGATGTGTCATTATCATGTGTGCCTATGATGTGTCATTATCATGTGTGCCTTTGATGTGTCATTATCATGTGTGCCTATGATGTGTCATTATCATGTGTGCCTATGATGTGTCATTATCATGTGTGCCTTTGATGTGTCATTATCATGTGGGCCTTTTGATGTGTCATTATCATGTGTGCCTTTGATGTGTCATTATCATGTGTGCCTTTTGATGTGTCATTATCATGTGTGCCTTGATGTGTCATTATCATGTGTGCCTTTGATGTGTCATTATCATGTGGGCCTTTGATGTGTCATTATCATGTGTGCCTTTGATGTGTCATTATCATGTGTGCCTTTGATGTGTCATTATCATGTGTGCCTTTGATGTGTCATTATCATGTGTGCCTATGATGTGTCATTATCATGTTGTGGCCTTTGATGTGTCATTATCATGTGTGCCTTTGATGTGTCATTATCATGTGTGCCTTTGATGTGTCATTATCATGTGTGCCTTTGATGTGTCATTATCATGTGTGCCTTTGATGTGTCATTATCATGTGTGCCTTTTGATGTGTCCATTATCATGTGTGCCTTTGATGTGTCATTATCATGTGTGCCTATGATGTGTCATTTATCATGTGTGCCTTTGATGTGTCATTATCATGTGTGGCTATGATGTGTCCTTTATCATGTGTGCCTTTGATGTGTCATTATCATGTGGGCCTTTGATGTGTCATTATCATGTGTGCCTTTGATGTGTCATTATCATGTGTGCCTTTGATGTGTCATTATCATGTGTGGCTATGATGTGCATTTATTATGTGTGGCTATGATGTGTCATTATCATGTGTGCTTTTGACATGTCATTATCATGTGTGCCTTTGATGTGTCATTATCATGTGCCTTTGATGTGTCATTATCATGTGTGCCTTTGATGTGTCATTATCATGTGTGCCTATGATGTGTCATTATCATGTGTGCCTTTGATGTGTCATTATCATGTGTGCCTTTGATGTGTCATTATCATGTGTTTGCCTTTGATGTGTCATAATTATTTGTGCCTTTGATGTGTCATTATAATGTGTGCCTTTGATGTTTCATTATCATGTGTGCCTATGATGTGTCATTATCATGTTTGCCTTTGATTTGTCATTATCATGTGTGTGCCTTTGATGTGTCATTATCATGTGTGCCTTTTGATGTGTCATTATCATGTGTGCCTTTGATGTGTCATTATCATGTGTGCCTATGATGTGTCATTTCTTCATGTGTGGCTATGATGTGTCATTATCATGTGTGGCCTTTGATGTCATTATCATGTGTGCCTTGATGTGTCATTATCATGTGTGCCTTTGATGTGTCATTATCATGTGTGCCTTTGATGTGTCATTATCATGTGTGCCTTTGATGTGTCATTATCATGTGGGCCTTTGATGTGTCATTATCATGTGTGCCTTTGATGTGTCATTATCATGTGTGCCTTTGATGTGTCATTATCATGTGTGGTGCCTTTGATGTGTCATTATCATGTGTGCCTTTGATGTGTCATTATCATGTTGTGCCTATGATGTGTCATTTATCATGTGTGCCTTTGATGTGTCATAATCATGTGTGGCTATGATGGGCCTTTATCATGTGTGCCTTTGATGTGTCATTCTCATGTGGGCCTTTGATGTGTCATTATCATGTGTGGCCTTTTGATGTGTCATTATCATGTGTGCCTTTGATGTGTCATTATCATGTGTGCCTTTGATGTGTCATTATCATGTGTGCCTTTGATGTGTCATTATCATGTGTGCCTTTGATGTGTCATTATCATGTGTGCCTTTGATGTGTCATTATCATGTGTGCCTATGATGTGTCATTATTATCATGTGGCCTATGATGTGTCATTATCATCATGTGTGCCTTTGATGCATGTCATTATCATGTGTGCCTTTGATGTGTCATTATCATGTGCATGTGTGCCTTTGATGTGTCATTATCATGTGTGCCTTTGATGTATGTCATTATCATGTGTGCCTTTGATGTGTCATTATCATGTGTGCCTTGGATGTGTCATTATCATGTGTGCCTTTGATGTGTCATTATCATGTGTGCCTTTGATGTGTCATTATCATGTGTGCCTTTGATGTGTCATTATCATGTGTGCCTTTGATGTGTCATTATCATTTGTGGCTATGATGTGGCCTTTATCATGTGTGCCTTTGATGTGTCATTATCATGTGTGCCTTTGATGTGTCATTATCATGTGTGCCTTTAATGTGTCATTATCATGTGTGCCTTTGATGTGTCATTATCATGTGTGCCTTTGATGTGTCATTATCATGTGTGCCTTTGATGTGTCATTATCATGTGTGGCCTTTGATGTGTCATTATCATGTGTGCCTATGATGTGTCATTATCATGTGTGCCTTTGATGTGTCATTATCATGTGTGCCTTTGATGTGTCATTATCATGTGTGCCTTTGATGTGTCATTATCATGTGTGCCTATGATGTGTCATTATCATGTGTGCCTTTGATGTGTCATTATCATGTGTGCCTTTGATGTGTCATTATCATGTGTGGTGCCTTTGATGTGTCATTATCATGTGTGCCTTTGATGTGTCATTATCATGTGTGCCTTGATGTGTCATTATCATGTGTGCCTTTGATTGTGTCATTATCATGTGTGCCTTTGATGTGTCATTATCATGTGTGCCTTTGATGTGTCATTATCATGTGTGCCTTTGATGTGTCATTATCATGTGTGGCTATGATGTGTCATTATCATGTGTGGCCTACTGATGTGTCATTATCATGTGTGCCTTTGATGTGTCCTTTATCATGTGTGCCTTTGATGTGTCATTATCATCATGTGTGGCCTATGATGTGTCATTATCATGTGTGCCTTTGATGTGTCATTATCATGTGGCCTTTGATGTGTCATTATCATGTGTGCCTTTTGATGTGTCATTATCATGTGTGCCTTTTGATGTGTCATTATCATGTGGTGCCTTTGATGTGTCATTATCATGTGTGCCTTTGATGTGTCATTATCATGTGTGCCTTTGATGTGTCATTATCATGTGTGCCTTTGATGTGTCATTATCATGTGTGGCCTTATGATGTGTCATTTATCATGTGTGCTTTTGATATGTCATTATCATGTGCCTTTGATGTGTCATTATCATGTGTGGCCTTTGATGTGTCATTATCATGTGTGCCTTTGATGTGTCATTATCATGTGTCATGTGCCTTTGATTGTGTCATTATCATATGTGTGCCTTTGATGTGTCATTATCATATGTGTGCCTATGATGTGTCCTTTATCATGTGTGCCTTTGATGTGTCATTATCATGTGTGCCTATGATGTGCCTTTATCATGTGTGCCTTTGATGTGTCATTATCATGTGTGGCCTTTGATGTGTCATTATCATGTGTGCCTTTGATGTGTCATTATCATGTGTGCCTTTGATGTGTCATTATCATGTGTGCCTTGATGTGTCATTATCATGTGTGCCTTTGATGTGTCATTATCATGTGTGCCTTTGATGTGTCATTATCATGTGTGCCTTTGATGTGTCATTATCATGTGTGCCTTTGATGTGTCATTATCATGTGTGCCTTTGATGTGTCATTATCATGTGTGCCTTTGATGTGTCATTATCATGTGTGCCTTTGATGTGTCATTATCATGTGTGCCTTTGATGTGTCATTATCATGTGTGGCCTTGATGTGTGTCATTATCATGTGTGCCTTTGATGTGTCATTATCATGTGTGCCTTTGATATATGTGTCATTATCATGTGTGCATTTTGATGTGTCATTATCATGTGTGCCTTGATGTGTCATTATCATGTGTGGTGCCTTTGATGTGTCATTATCATGTGTGCCTTTGATGTGTCATTATCATGTGTGGCCTTTGATGTGTCATTATCATGTGTGCCTTTGATGTGTCATTATCATGTGTGCCTATGATGTGTCATTATCATGTGTGGCCTTTGATGTGTCATTATCATGTGTGCCTTTGATGTGTCATTATCATGTGTGGCCTTTGATGTGTCATTTATCATGTGTGCCTTTGATGTGTCATTATCATGTGTGCCTTTGATGTGTCATTATCATGTGTGTGCCTTTGATGTGTCATTATCATGTGTGGCTATGATGTGTCATTTATCATGTGTGCCTTTGATGTGTCATTATCATGTGTGCCTTGATGTGTCATTATCATGTGGGCCTTTGATGTGTCATTATCATGTGTGCCTTTGATGTGTCATTATCATGTGTGCCTTTGATGTGTCATTATCATGTGTGGCCTTTGATGTGTCATTATCATGTGTGCCTATGATGTGTCATTATCATGTGTGCCTTTGATGTGTCATTATCATGTGTGGCTATGATGTGTCATTTATCATGTGTGCCTTGATGTGTCATTATCATGTGTGCCTTTGATGTGTCATTATCATGTGTGCCTTTGATGTGTCATTATCATGTGTGCCTTTGATGTGTCATTATCATGTGTGGCTATGATGTGATATATTATGTGTGGCTATGATGTGTCATTATCATGTGTGCTTTTGACATGTCATTATCATGTGTGCCTTTGATGTGTCATTATCATGTGTGCCTATGATGTGTCATTATCATGTGTGCCTTTGATGTGTCATTATCATGTGTGCCTTTGATGTGTCATTATCATGTGTGCCTTTTGATGTGTCATTATCATGTGTGGCCTTGATGTGTCATTATCATGTGTGCCTTTGATGTGTCATTATCATGTGTGCCTTTGATGTGTCATTATCATGTGTGCCTATGATGTGTCATTATCATGTGTGCCTTTGATGTGTCATTATCATGTGTGTGCCTTTGATGTGTCATTATCATGTGTGCCTTTGATGTGTCATTATCATGTGTGCCTTTGATGTGTCATTATCATGTGTGCCTTTGATGTGTCATTATCATGTGTGCCTTTGATGTGTCATTATCATGTGTGGCTATGATGTGTCATTATTATCATGTGGCCTATGATGTGTCATTATCATGTGTGCCTTTGATGTCATTATCATGTGTGGCCTTTGATGTCATGTCATTATCATGTGTGCCTTTGATGTGTCATTATCATGTGTGGCCTTTGATGTATGTCATTATCATGTGTGCCTATTGATGTGTCATTATCATGTGTGCCTTTGATGTGTCATTATCATGTGTGCCTTTGATGTGTCATTATCATGTGTGCCTTTGATGTGTCATTATCATGTGTGCCTTTGATGTGTCATTATCATGTGTGCCTTTGATGTGTCATGTGTATCATTATCATGTGTGGCCTATGATGTGTCATTTTATCATGTGTGCCTTTGATGTGTCATTATCATGTGTGGCCTTTGATGTGTCATTATCATGTGTGCCTTTGATGTGTCATTATCATGTGTGCCTTTGATGTGTCATTATCATGTGTGCCTTTGATGTGTCATTATCATGTGTGCCTTTGATGTGTCATTATCATGTGTGTGGCCTTTGATGTGTGTCATTATCATGTGTGGCTATGATGTGTCATTATCATGTGTGCCTTTGATGTGTCATTATCATGTGTGCCTTTTGATGTGTCATTATCATGTGTGCCTTTGATGTGTCATTATCATGTGTGCCTTTGATGTGTCATTATCATGTGTGCCTTTGATGTGTCATTATCAATGTGTGTGCCTTTGATGTGTCATTATCATGTGTGCCTTTGATGTTGTCATTATCATGTGTGCCTTTGATGTGTCATTATCATGTGTGGCCTTTGATGTGTCATTATCATGTGTGCCTTTGATGTGTCATTATCATGTGTGGCTATGATGTGTCATTTATTATGTGTGGCTATGATGTGTCATTATCATGTGTGCCTATGATGTGTCATTATCATGTGTGCCTTTGATGTGTCATTATCATGTGTGCCTTTGATGTGTCATTATCATGTGTGCCTTTGATGTGTCATTATCATGTGTGCCTTTGATGTGTCATTATCATGTGTGCATTTGATGTGTCATTATCATGTGTGCCTTTGATGTGTCATTATCATGTGTGCCTTTGATGTGTCATTATCATGTGTGGCTATGATGTGTCCTTTATCATGTGTGCCTTTGATGTGTCATTATCATGTGTGCCTATGATGTGTCCTTTATCATGTGTGCCTTTGATGTGTCATTATCATGTGTGCCTTTGATGTGTCATTATCATGTGTGCCTTTTGATGTGTCATTATCATGTGTGCCTTTGATGTGTCATTATCATGTGTGCCTTTGATGTGTCATTATCATGTGTGCCTTGATGTGGTCATTATCATGTGTGCCTTGATGTGTCATTATGATGTGTGCCTTTGATGTGTCATTATCATGTGTGGCCTATGATGTGTCATTATCATGTGTGCTTTTGATATGTGTCATTATCATGTGTGCCTTTGATGTGTTATTATCATGTGGGCCTTTGATGTGTCATTATCATGTGTGCCTTGATGTGTCATTATCATGATGTGCCTTTGATGTGTCATTATCATTTGTGGCTATGATGGGCCTTTATCATGTGTGCCTTTGATGTGTCATTATCATGTGTGGCTATGATGGGCCTTTATCATGTGTGCCTTTGATGTGTCATTCTCATGTGGGCCTTTGATGTGTCATTATCATGTGTGCCTTTGATGTGTCATTATCATGTGTGCCTTTGATGTGTCATTATCATGTGTGCCTATGATGTGTCATTATATCATGTGTGCCTTTGATGTGTCATTATCATGTGTGCCTTTGATGTGTTATTATCATGTGGGCCTTTGATGTGTCATTATCATGTGTGCCTTTGATGTGTCATTATCATGTGTGCCTTTGATGTGTCATTATCATGTGTGCCTTTGATGTGTCATTATCATGTGTGGCCTTTGATGTGTCATTATCATGTGTGGCTATGATGTGTCCTTTATCATGTGTGCCTTTGATGTGTCATTATCATGTGTGCCTTGATGTGTCATTATCATGTGTGCCTTTGATGTGTCATTATCATGTGTGCCTTTGTGATGTGTCATTATCATGTGTGCCTTTGATGTGTCATTATCATGTGTGCCTTTGATGTGTCATTATCATGTGTGGCCTTTGATGTGTCATTATCATGTTGTGCCTTTGATGTGTCATTATCATGTGTGCCTTTGATGTGTCATTATCATGTGGTGCCTTTGATGTGTCATTATCATGTGTGCCTTTGATGTGTCATTATCATGTGTGCCTTTGATGTGTCATTATCATGTGTGCCTTTGATGTGTCATTATCATGTGTGGCTATGATGTGTCCTTTATCATGTGTGCCTTTGATGTGTCATTATCATGTGTGCCTTTGATGTGTCATTATCATGTGTGGCTATGATGTGTCATTATCATGTGTGCCTATGATGTGTCATTATCATGTGTGCCTTTGATGTGTCATTATCATGTGGGCCTTTGATGTGTCATTATCATGTGTGCCTTTGATGTGTCATTATCATGTGTGCCTTTGATGTGTCATTATCAGTTTGTGGTCTATGATGTGTCATTATCATGTGTGGCTATGATGTGTCATTATCATGTGTGCCTTTGATGTGTCATTATCATGTTGTGGCTATGATGTGCCTTTATCATGTGTGCCTTTGATGTGTCATTATCATGTGTGCCTTTGATGTGTCATTATCATGTGTGCCTTTGATGTGTCATTATATGTGTGCCTTTGATGTGTCATTATCATATGTGTGCCTATGATGTGTCATTATCATGTGTCCTTTGATGTGTCATTATCATGTGTGCCTTTGATGTGTCATTATCATGTGTGCCTTTGATGTGTCATTATCATGTGTGCCTTTGATGTGTCATTATCATGTGTGCCTTATGATGTGTCATTATCATGTGTGCCTTTGATGTGTCATTATCATGTGTGCCTTTGATGTGTCATTATCATGTGTGCCTTTGATGTGTCATTATCATGTGTGCCTTTGATGTGTCATTATCATGTGTGGCTATGATGTGTCATTATCATGTGTGGCCTATGATGTGTCATTATCATGTGTGCCTATGATGTGTCATTATCATGTGTGCCTTTGATGTGTCATTATCATGTGTGCCTTTGATGTGTCCATTATCATGTGTGCCTTTGATGTGTCATTATCATGTGTGCCTTTGATGATGTGTCATTATCATGTGTGTGCATTTGATGTGTCATTATCATGTGTGCCTTTGATGTGTCATTATCATGTGTGCCTTTGATGTGTCATTATCATGTGTGGCTATGATGTGTCATTTATCATGTGTGCCTTTGATGTGTCATAATCATGTGTGCCTATGATGTGGCCTTTATCATGTGTGCCTTTGATGTGTCATTATCATGTGGGCCTTTGATGTGTCATTATCATGTGTGCCTTTTGTGTGTCATTATCATGTGTGCCTTTGATGT
>JAGFBZ010003036.1:0-5000 GCA_018398805.1 Hirundichthys speculiger
CCCCCCCGCGCGAAGCGCGGGGGGGCGGAAGCTGGTCCGCCGGGGGCCCTCCTTGGTCGGACTGCATAGGAGGTCTAGGAGACCTGCCCGACTTCCAGAGGAACCCCCGGCCGCGGCCAGCCAAGCCCCCCCGCGCGAAGCGCGGGGGGCGAAGCTGGTCCGCCGGAGGCCCTCCTTGGTCGGGGCTCCTGTTCGTCTCGATAGCCGAGAAACCGTCGCCAAAAACCGGTCGTGACGACCTCAACCCACCGGCGGCCCTTCAAAGTCGATCTTGAATCGGCTGGATATGTAATGTATATGTTGAGGATTACATGCTTCAGGATGTGCCCACCACATCTCTGTTCCTGGTGGAGGACATCCTTTAAGTTCATCTAGGTCAGACTGTTCATTTAGATCTCGCTTCCCATAGGGCTAGACCCTTCCACATGTAATGGGTCTTGAGGCCAGATCGAGTATGGGGAACCTCCCGGCCGCGGCCAGCCAAGTCCCCCCGCGCCAAGCGCGGGGGGGCGGAAGCTGGTCCGCCGGGGGCCCTCCTTGGTCGTGCTCTGTTTGCCATTCGCCATTGTACCATGTCTATTACTTTCGGTGCTTCTCCCGGACGGGCACGGGATAACGCCTAGCCGCCGATAGGTAGCGGCACAAGGTATCAGGGTCCTAGTTCGCCCCCCTCTGACGAGGGGGTTACCAGCGGGGCCACGAGGAGGCCAGGACTCCTATGACCGGGTCCTACCCTCCGCAGGGTGCGGCCCCAAGCCCCCTAACACTGGCGAACTTCCGTTAGACAATGCGATCATTGGCTATACCGATTCCTCGCCTCCGAGTTAAGATGGCTCGTCCATCTTCCTCGCGCCATATGTCAGCAGCAAGCATGAGCCGTTATGCGGAAGGTAATCATCACGAGTCCCATTGTCCCCCCCCTGGTGGCCCGGAGGCGAGGGAGGGTCGACCTATCCGGTAAGTTGCTCACCTGACATATTTCAGCTGACCCCCTGGGAGCGATAGGGGGGACCAGCCTAACTGTCTAACGAAGGCACGGGTATAGGGTTGTACTCAAGTCATATTCGACCTGCCCCATGTTTGAGCAAAGGAGGGACAGATCTAGCTGTCTAACGACAGACGGATGTGAATTGGTTGCACGCTTTCTATTTCAGCCGGCCCCTAGGCTGCTCTCAGGGTCCGACCTAGCTGTCTAACGACAGCACGGATGGTACTTAGGTCACAAGCCATGTTGTTGCTCACCCACTTACAGCCTGCCCCCTTGGTAGAGCAATGGGGGAGGCAGACCCAGGAATTAGGTCCTGGCCGTCCGGGGACGACTCAGGTGATCCGGCCTACGTTCCTCTTTTGTTCAACGACCCACCCGAGGAGTGACGGGACGTCTAGCCGGGGTTTGAGAAGAGGTCACCCCCGACTCCGGGTTACTGGGCTCCTCCAGGCCCCTCTGCCTGCTGTAGCCAAAGAACACTCCGAGCATATCCAACGAGTATAGTAGGGTCCTGCGGCTAACCAGACCAGCAAACGTCCGGGACCTGTGCTTGCTCAGCCCCAGTAGGGTTAGGACCTCATTGTTGAACACGGGCCACTTGCCTCTGGCCCCCACCACAAAGCCAAAGAACTGGACCCGCTTCGCACCCGTCAACTCTGAGACCTGAGCCGCCAGAGAGCTATAGTGACCGACCTTCTCCACCCGGGCTCGCACCAAGGAGTCCGGCGCGAATTCGTATCGTATGGTCACGTCGATAACCGCTGCGCAATCGCCCTTCACCACCACAAGGTCCGGCTTCCTCAGTTCGCCCCTCTCCGTCCTGAGGTGCGGCTCCTTGTGGACTACCCACTCGTGCGCCTCGGCCTCGTCTGCCAACAGTGCACTCACTTTGTTGTGGCGGACAATCCTGGCCCTCCGCAGGCCCTGGGCATTGTCCCAGAATGTGAGAACAGGATTCGACCGACAGGTGGCAACCCCGGCAGGTCCTCTCCGCCCCTGGAATACCTCTGGCCAGGAATTCCCTTGTCGGATACACGTTGGCCCTAAGCTGAAGAGCAGCAATGTAGTGGCGCTCTTAAAGCCCCCGACCTCCTGATCCACCCATTGCTTACCGGGTCAGCCCGAAACATCATGCATCCAACACCCTGCACAGGCAACGCCATCCACCTGTCGACCTCCTTCCGTCTCCAGTCACACGGGACTGGACACACCGCTGTTGCAGCAGGAGGGGCCGTCCCCCCCTCTAGGGACAGCTCCGGCCTTGTCTCTGGGGCCCCTCCTGCATCCACCCATAGCTTCTGGAACTCATTGACTAACCCGGAGGCTAGCGCCAGTGTCTCGTCACCTCGTCCGCAGAGTTGGCGAGACGGTGTAGCCTCCTGGTTTGGATTGATGGAATCTGACTACTCACTTCACCACGCCCAAACCGCCATCCTTTGACCGTGCGTAAAGCAAGCCATCGCAGGTAGAGCTGGGCAAGTGCAACCAAGACTTGACCGCCTTCCTGATGATGCCATCCAGCTTCGACAGGGCAGTTTTCCTGACGCCACAGTGATCCCAGATAAATCAAACGAGGCACAGCGAAGGTACCCAGAATCACCACCTTCTGCCGGGGCTTCAGATGGGCCCTCCCGATCCTTTTCACCCACTCCAGGAGCTGACCTGCCACTTCAGGCTTCACGACACCCACCCAGGGGTTCAACCGAACCCCCAAATACTTCTCAGGCCCCAGCCGGACTGATCATAGAGATAGCCGTCTCACCGATCCTCCATGCTGGGACGTCATTGACAGTAAAGGTTCCCTGGGTGGGCTTGATGAAGAATCCGTAGCATTTCCGCACCTGTACCTGCAGGCCCGTAAGTCTGCAGAAGGTTTCCAGGATGTTCAGGTTTCTGGCCATACCCTCCCAGGTCTCGCTGACCATCGCCAGATCATCTGCAAACCCAGGGTTGTCAGTTGGGTCTGACCCACCCTGTATCCGCATCCAAACGTTTCCAACGCATTGATTAGGGGATCAATGGCCAGGTTGAAAAGCAGTGGTGACAGAGGATCACCCTGCTTCACGCCCACTTTTATCTCAATCTCCGGGGAGCATCCCCCGGGGATCTCGATTTTGGACTTGCAATCAGTGTAGGAATCCTGGATAATTCCCACCACATGGCTGTCAACCTGTCTCTGCCTGAGAGCAGTTAGGAGGTGCTCATGGGATAGAGTCGAAGGCCTTCGCAAAGTCGATAAATACCACTGCCAGTTGGTTGCGCTCTTTCTTGCAGTGCCCGATAACCCCTTGCAGTATTCGAATGTTCTCGGCGCACCCGGGTGCGGATATGAATCCCCGTTGCCTAGGATTTAGCGGGCATGCCAACGCCAGCCGCTTCGCCAAGATCCTAGTAAAGAGCCTCAAGAGTAGTGAACCAATAGTGATTGGCCTCCAGTTTCCAACCAACTGTCCCTCGCCCCGGTCCATAGATTTTTGGCAGCAGTACCGTACGACCTCGCTTAAGCACCTTGGGAACCACTCCGGCCAGCAACCACATGTTGTAGATTTTTGCAAGTCTGTGCCCGTCGGGTCCCGCTCAACAATCAACCCGTTTGTTGATCCTATCGGGCCGGCGCGCTAGCGTTCGAAGTCTGGGCGATGCTGCGAACCACCTCCTCGGGTGAGATCGGATTACCGAGGTATGCATTCTCAGCCATTCCAGCAGAGACGAACCCCCCCAGCCCGTTGAAAGCCCGTTCCGTCTCCCACCTCTCTCTGAAGTGACGAGTCACCTCATCGATCGGCAGGGGACAGGCGTAGCTCTCCTCGCCATCCAACACGAGGGCCGCCAGCTTCTTACGATCTCTTTGAAACAGACGCTGCTGTTTCCCATACTCCCTTCGTTTGGCGGCCCTCCTCCTTTCCCATGACGAACGGGGGGGCTCCCTACGCTCTCTGTCACTGCTGGCGTTTCCATGGCCCGATGCCCTACCTTCAGGCTCTCCGCCCCACTCGCGAAGCAGCTGCAATGCCGTAGTTTCAACCAATACGGGGACTTGGTCTGCATTATCGGCCCAGACACTCGCCACCTGTAACGGTTCAGCCCCCCGTCGCCCCCGTAGAGCCCCGTGACATCACTGAGGAGCGTGTCACGCACACCGACATCCACGGGCGCAGGAGGAGGCCTCGCCGCCTCCAAGTCTGCAAGAACTGCATCCTCGGTGACAGGGACGCGAGCTGCGTTCCTCCGCCGCAAATCCCTACGTTTGTCGCTCACCTGCTTGTTAGTTTGCTGGCCGAGTGCCAACGCGATCACCCGATTGATACTCTTCTCGCCAGCAAGCAGGTTCTCAAGACGCCGAAGCTCCTCCACCTCTTCCTTCGTCCAGCACACCTTGTGAGCACCCCGCCGCTTTTGTGAGCCTGTCCTTCTCGTCTTCTCGATGCGTTCAAGGTTCCTCAATACAGGATGCACGTGCCGCTTGTGTTGGGACAGGCCGATCTGAGTGCCAAACCGCTTTTGGCACTCCCCACATCCAAAGCTTTCTCCACTTTCAGCTACCTGACTGCCCCTGCACTTTGGGACATGACAAGAGATCGAGTGGCTGTTCGAGCTGTCTTTCCCACACTTACGACAACGAAACTCCAGTTCAACACCCCCGTGGTGGGCGGTATAGTGCCGTACCGTCCTGAGGATCGTACCTGTAGCCTCGTTGCACACCCTGCATATCAGTTCCTTATCGGGAAGAACGATTGTGACCTTCTCGACGGCTTCGAGCATAGGGTCAACCACCCCCTCCTCGCTCCCAGAGGAGACAGAGGCCACCCCCTCACTTGATGGGCTGCTGGCTTCATTCCGAGGTATCTCAGGTTCCTCTACGTCCTGATCCCAAGCAGTGATCTCCTCTCCCGATTCATCCTCAGGCTGGGGCCCCAACCCCGTCCTGAAGAAGGTCAGTGGTTCCTGCAGAAGATCCTGAACGATGTCCTCCTGGACACGCCAGTGCTCCACAACCCGCTGGGGCACCGAT
>JAGFBZ010003037.1:0-20028 GCA_018398805.1 Hirundichthys speculiger
ACATCAGATCATGTTGGACAGACTGACAGTCCACTGGTCTACAAAGAGCAGCATGGAGAGAGCGTCAGCAGAACAGATGTAGAAGCAGCTGTTGTTCAGGTACAGACCAGAAATATGGAGTCCAGGTGTGTCTGATGCTGCTGGACAGACTGACCACTGGGGGGCTCTGAGCTCTGCTGGTCCACTCTGTGGAGGAATCAGGGACAATTAGCTCACATCATGTCTGTCCACAGCAGCTGAAGGTCCATCAAGTCATGTTTGGAGGTGAACAGTCAGATGAAAGGCTGTCATGGTGAAGGTTTACTAGTCCTGCTGATCTACTGAGAATGTCCATGTGACCTCAGTGAGAGTTCTGCTAGTTCACATATTCAGAAGATCCAGGTCTGCACAAAGACCTGGACACAAAGTCAAGTTAGAACAAGATGAAGATGGATGACTGATGGACCAGCTGATGAACCTCTGAAGGAGAACATCATCATCAGAACCAGGTGATGGAGGACCACAGGAGTCCTGGACTAACTGTATCTACCCAACAAGAAGAAAACATGTGAACGTTTCCACACATGAGGGTTGATCACCTCCATGACAGCAAGGAGACACTCATGTACAAAGAACCAGGCTGAAGAACAGGTTTAACCAGCAGAGAAGAAGAAGAGGCTCTAAGGTTGTGGACCATCTGAGCAGAATTTCAGCTTCCAGTGAAAAGTTCTGGTGATTGTCTTTGTCTTTCTGCTGTAAACTGAACTGATTTTAGATTTCAGAGCTCCTCCCCTACGCTGCATATTCATGATAACATCAGCTGAGGAGACGACACCTGTTGACCTTGGAGATCTCAGCCTCAACTGAAACCCACTGAGGAGCTGGAAAGACGGTCTCTAAGACCAACAGCAGACCAGATTCTACACTCATCTGATCCAAACTCATCTCTTCTGCTTTTACATGGAAAGTTTCCTGCTCAGAGTCCATGATCTCAATGAAAGAAGTTCTACCAACAATCCACAAACCTCCACAAACTTCTCAGCAGGACATCAAAGCAGCTTTCACATGTCTCCAAGAACTATCTGTCCTTTTCTGTCCACCTGAGAAGATCCTACCTCCACTGTCTTGGACCAACTGGTTTACTACAGACACTCAGAGGAACTGCTCCAACATCCCCCTTTACACTGTAACAGCTGTATTTCTGGAAAACATCCAACACTCACTGCTTCACAAATGACCAGAGAAATGTCTGAACCAGAGCTGGAATCACATTAAACACACGTTACAATAAAACACTGATGTCTCAGTTCCATTTACAGTTACAGTATTAACACACAGCTCACCTCTCTGAACAACTACCAGCTGATTTAAAATGAATCCAACGTCCCTGAGAGTGGTCACTCTTCAAGGAGACACAGCTGGGTCCAGGTCCAGGTCCAGGTCAGGTCCAGGTCCAGGTCCAGGTCCAGGTCCAGGTCCAGGCTGACTCCTGTAATAATGGTGTTTGTAGATGTGAGTGCTGAACTCTGACAGACTGTAGAGTCATGAAACAGTTGTAGATGATCATCTCACCTCTGAGCTTTGCTCCAACTCTCATGTTCTCCACTCAGACTGGTTTTAGTGGGAGGAACTCCCTCCTCTCTGTCCTCATGATGGTCCATGCTGCTGGATTCACATCAGCTCACACACACTTTCTACCTTCAGCTGCAGAGGAAACACACGGCATTGCTGCTGGACAAAGATAAAAGACAGGAAACCAGGCTTTATTTTGAAAGGCTCCACAGGAAACAGCAGTCTGACTTTAATGGTGGAGACGACAGTTTTAATCCAGGAAATAAAAACACTCCACAGTTAGTGTTGAGAAGAAACCAAATCAACATCAACTGATCATCAGGCTGTTTCTAATCAATAACAGTCTGTTAACAATCCTGTCAATCAATCATCTAACAGCTGTGGATTTGTCTCCAAACACCAGAGAGATCAAAGTTGAATCAGTGAAACCAGAAGAGAACATGTTCTCCAACCATGACGGAGCAGAAACAACCAGGAACCTTCTGAAGACAAAGTTCAAGAGAGAAACAATCAAACTTACAGTTTCTTCCAGTGATCTTCTTCTAGAGCTCGTTGTGTCTCGTCATCTCCAGGTTTTGAAGCAGAAGTGTCTCGAGGATCAAACTCTGCGTCACATCTCGTGTCGAGTCGTGATCGTGAAATCTATGGCAAGCCGTTTTAACATAAAATAGTTAGGTTTTACTATCCAGAATTAGCATTATAGATATCAATCATTTCATTTTGACTAGTCGTAATTATATTATGACAAGTGGGAATATTAATTAAAGATATCTGTAAATTTATTCTGCCTAGTCAAAAGTACATTTAGAGATATCTGTAATTCATTTTTGTCTAGTCAAAATAGAATTACAGATATCCGAAATGACGTCACTTAACGCACCACTCGACTTGTCACACATCCTCAATGACAATTACAGATATCTTTAATTCGGTTTTGACTAGTCAGAATGAAAGTTAAAGATATCTCAAACGTAACTGTGACTAGTCAGAATTGTTGAGTAAGACGTTGCTCATGCGAGGCATCCAATTCATTGCTTATTATTGGCAAGCTTTCTATTAGCTATTGGCTCAGTCAACCAAAGTTTCAGTTAACCAAAGAGTAATTCCTCTCCATTTCTGGCCGTTAGCTCCTGTTGTGCTGCGGCGTTAAAAACCTGGTCAAACACGGCAACTTCACCCCCCGTTGCTCGGACATCGTAAGAAACAGTAAAAAGTCCTACTAGTATTTCAGCTGGCTAGCTGGAGAAACAGAGTTACAGTAGTGGTTGATGGTTTTAATAGCTTTGATCCGGTACCAAGCCCCGCCTCACTCTTTCACTTTTTCTTTTCCCTCTCACTTTCATTTCGCCTAGTCGAAACTTTAATACAAGATATCTGCAGTTACATTCTGACTAGGAAGAATCAGGTTTAAAGATATCCTGAATATGAGATATCTCTAATAGAAGTTCCTTTCAAGATATCTTCGATCCGATGATAGATATCTAGATATGAATTGTGACTATCCATAATTCCAGTTAGAGATATCAACAACTTAATTTCGACTAGTCGTAATTCCAATTCAAGATATCAACAATGTTATTCTGGCTAGGTAAAATTCATTTTAATATATCTTGATATACAAAAGCAAATATCTTGAATTAACAGTGTTTGGAGATATCTAGAATTGGAATTGCAACTAGTCAAAATTATATTGTGGATATCTTTAAATGGAGAAAAGGATAGTCGTAAATCAGTTGCAGATATCTGCATTGTGAGTTATGGATATCTGTTAATGGATTACGACTATCTGTAATATCAAACCCCATACACATGAATGGGAAAAGTGACGTCATTTGTCCTAGTAACAATGATGTTGTGAATATCTGAAATTACAATTGTGGATAGGAGAAATTACTTTGTGGATATCTGTAATGTTATTTTTGGATAGGAAGAACTGAATTATGGATATCTCCAATACATATCCAGTTGAACTATTTTATGTTAAAACGGCTTGCCATAGGAACCGAAACTACATGAAGCAGTGAGTGACTTTGAGTCAACAGCTGGAGAATGACACATGTAGAAGAGCGACATCTGCTGGCTGAGAGTCGGAACTGCATCTGAGCCTCAAAACTACCGTCACGGTTGGATTTGGAGTTAAGAAATGGTTCTAAAACGGGTTCATGTTGTATTTTCATGTGTATATATACACACACAGAGAGAAACACATTAAAAATATTATAAACAAGTAGACGTTAAGAGACCTTTGCTTCTGTGGTGCACCTAAAAATATGTCACTACATTGTTTTTAGTTATATTATAATTTTGTAATTGGTAATATAGTCATACTATTATTTTTAATTAAACAAATATTTTATTTGGGAACAATAACATTAAAACCATTATCAAACATATTAATGTGTCATTTAGAAGCACTTTCCTGAATTTATTGAGGGTAAAGAGCTGAAAAGGTAAAGCGGAACCTTTGTTGTGGGAGGTGTTTCCTCGGGTTCTCTTTTGCAGTGAAACTTCCTGTTTCCTCCAAATACATGCGGACTCTGTTGTAATCTGGTTTTATGCCTAGAAAAATATTTTATTTATAAACAGAGGTACTTAGATCTTCCCCAGTCTTTAACATTTTATCTGATTTCCAGTTATATTTGAAATCCCTGAAATAAACTCAAAAATATGAAGACCTGTATGAAATGTTAATGGAATTATCCACGAATACATGCTAATCCTAAAATATATACCCCCTTATTGTAGGTTTTTTTAATACCTTATTTTATTTAAATCAATTTTGCCTTTAATATTTACTTCTAAGCAGGCCTCTACTACACCCTCTATAGAGTCACCATTGTGATTTACCAGACTTGTTTGTACATATTTTGATAAAATTTATTTAAAAAAAAACTTAAACGTGTCAGATTGTAACATCAATGACTATAACACTAATTAATCTCTTTGATTTGACTGTTGATAAGAATGTGTTTGAATAAATTATCATTTTAATTCTATAAACTAGTGACATTTCTCCCAAATTAAAATAAAAAATGTTATTTAAAGCATCTAATTAAAGAAAATGACATAATCATGATTAAAAAAGATCCAGTGTTTTCAGACCTTAGATAATTAAAAAAGTACATTATTTTTATACACAATACTAATGTTTTAACTGAGGACTGTAGCCTCTGTATGTGGACCGCCTGCCTGAACCACCGGGCGACCCAACAAAGGGCGGTTCTAGTGAGGAATGGAACCGACACCATCACGAAGCCACGTGTAGTTACGGAAATGAATGTCCAACAGGAAATGAGCCAGCAGATGCAGCGACTTCAGTTTGTCCCAGTGAATCTGAACCACAGACTGTTCTTCTACACACTGACACCGTTTAGATGGAGACCCCAGTAAAACACCTGCTCACCTGTTTAGTAGATGGGAGGAGCCAACCAACACACCTCCCGTGCGCTAACCCTTCCCAACAGAGCTGAGGAGACTCTAAAGTTATAATGTAGCACAAAGTATGACTTGTAATGAAGTGAAATTAAGACTGAGGAACATCAGAAATGAGCCAAGTGTAGATGTAGTTTTTTAGAAACAGCTCCTTCATAATGAGAGCAGCTGGAGAAGAATTAGTCAGAGGACTGGAGGGTGAAGACAACTAGCTGACAGCTGGGAGGAGCTGGACTGGATCAGAGGAGACCATTACTGGGAAGTTGAGTCTGGAAAAGTAGAGCCTCTGAATCACTGGTTGATCTAGACAGTAAGTTTGTCTGCTGATCCAAGGCTCCGTTTAAATGTTTAATGTCACACCTGAAACAGAACATAGAGCTGGGAACTCTTCACTGTTGGACTGGACGAACAAATAAATCCCACACTGATCCGTCTGGTTGTCACAGAGCCAGAACCAAAGAAAAGAGACGAGGAGACGCTGCAGTTGTTTGAAACATCTGTCCAGGTTATAGATTCCACATCTGTGATCCAACCCTGGAGAAATGACAACAATGATCTGTCCTCGTTTGGATCAGCTTCTTCAAAGGTTTCAAAGGAACGAGCCACTTTCTGATCAGTTCACTGACGTCCTTCTAGATTATATCAGTCAGGACATCATGGAGAGAAAAATATCACCAGAGAAAATCCCACGTAGCGCATGGATCCCATGGATGGTGGAGAAAGCTTCTTGGTGGGTGACCTGTGGAGAGGATGGTGAGGTCTGAAGACCTGCCTGACTGAAGTGACTGGAAGAACGTCTCTGACGTCTGAAGACATCCAGACAGTTTTGACAGAAGTTCATTCACGTTCTAGAACCTTCAGCTACCAGAAGAGCCTGGACCACCGACTCCTCCTCACTTCCTGATTGGCCAGCGTCTTGCTGCTCCCATCAGCTGGAGGACTTCAGAGGTCCCTAACAAAGAACGAGGTCTCGTAACAAAAAGATGGAGATATCAACGGTTGTTGATGACCAAATTTAGGACTAGATGGAAAAAATCATATGTTCCTGAGCTACGTTCTGCACACCGCTCCTCTCCTGAGGTAAAACCTGGAGATGTGCTGTTAATCCATCAGGACAAACTCCCCAAAGGTTTTTGGAAAATGGGAAGAATTAGAGAAGTTGATGTGGACAGAGATGGAAAGGTACGTTCCTGCCTTGTCATGTTACCTTCCAAAGCTACTGTAGGAAGACCTGGACAACTTCCTGATCTTCTGGAGCTGGATGTTGATGAGCTGCCCTCATCGGCCGGGACTCTGTTGCAGCTCTGAAGGTGCACGAAACAAGCGCACCTTTTTAGTGACGCCTGCTTTACCCAGAAGTTGTCAATGAACTGATTACCTGGGGGGAGGGGTTTATAGATGCTTCTGTTGTCATCGTTCAGGTGAATTTTTTCTTCAGTGTGTTGAGAATAAACAACACGTAAAGCACATTCCTGTTTTTCCTCTTCAGTCAAATCAAAGATATTGTAGAAAAACAGCTGTGAACCAGTGAGGATCATGGCTGGAACACTCCTCTCTAGTCTGTGGTTGTTACGACCATAAATACTTTAGATTTGATACGTCTGGACTGTTTTGAATACTTTGATACTTTAGTCTTGCTGTGTTAGAGGAACACATTCAACCTCCTTATCTTCTGATCTTCAGCTGTGTGAAGTCCTCCAGACCTGAGCTTGGTTTTTATTTATCATGTTAAAACCATGTTGACACTGTTTTTATTCTGATCAACATTTTCCTGCTCTTTGTTTAGTGAGCTGGTTCTGACTGGAGCCCAGTATAGATCCACTTAGAAACCAGTCTCTGGTTCAGAGTTGACCCTGTTCTGATCTTTGTGTTTCTGAACTTTCTTATTTGACTAAATCCTCTTTACAGACTCATAGAGGTTTACTTGGTAGTTTCCTGCTCTTTATTTGTGTGACGTGCTGACTGCTGATCAATGTTTTCTAGTGTATTTTATAGTATAGAATATTTTATAATATATATGTTCAAGGCGTGTTAACTTGTTTCCCAATAGTTGAATTTAAATTTACTGATCAACTTCTGGCATCGTCTCATTTAGTTTGCTGTATATTGTATAATCTAGACACGTGGTTTAAGCTAAACTACAAAATGTACAAGTTTTTACCAAAATCATCTAAAAAATTCAGGTATTCATGAAGCACTTTCTGCAACTGATTTTTGTAGAAAAGTGGGGGTTGTCCTAAAAGAAGGAACCGTCTTTTATCTGGGTCAATACAGTTCATGTTTTAAGAACAAGATCATTACACGATGCAGAAAATGAAACCATGTTTGACAGCAGTCATGAGGGAAAAATGAATGTAAATGTGTTAATGGTGGAATTTCATGTTTTTAACCTCTATACAAGAGTTTGCTGTTCACAGTCAGCTGAGAGTAGCAGTGGTGACTGTAGCAAATATGAGGCCCTGGGCAAGTCAACCCCCCCGGCTGTAACTCTGCCATACATCACTTAATCTAGTCCACAATTACTGAGTTTGATTCTAGTCTGAGCCTGAACACATCAACACTGTAATATTCAAGAATGGTTGTAGCGCCACCTGTTGGGAACAGCAAATGTCATGTTTTGTATTAGGCATCCCTGCTCTTACTGAGATGAGCTGATACATCTCAAACCTGTTCAATCAGTAGTCAAGACACTGACAATGACTGTCAGTGAAAACTGTAACTTTCTATCAAAGGGTGTCGCTGTTAGAGTACGGCGAAATTTAAACTTCTTGCCATGAATAGAACTGTTGCTCTAAGTTGCACATGTGTTTTGCAATTTGTCCCAAAATCCACATGTTTGATGATTCTTCCACTCTGAACAAGTGTATATGACAGTCTTGGATAAACTCCATTGCACCACCTTTTGGTCAAAGAACCACATTATTTAGTGTATTTTGTATTCTGTCAGTGCTTCATCAGATCAGCCTTGGATTCCTACAGATCATACTGATAAAAGTCCTCATTCACCAATCAAAGTTTGTCTGCATAGTTTATCATGAAACAGGAAGTAGGTGGTTCTGCCACACAAAAATGTGAAAAATTGAATTAAAATTACATATTAATGCCTGATATGGGATCGAATTAAAGTCTATTCTGCAGGTTACTGGTAACCAGTGAAAGGATCTCATAGCAGCAGTAATGTTCTCAGTTTTCCAGGTTCTTGTTAGAACTCTGGAAACAGGGTTCATCATGATCTGAAGCTGATCAGACAAAAGAGCGTTACAGTTGTCAAGTCTGCTGGAGATGAAGGCTGGATGAGTTTCTGTAAATCTGCTCTGGACATCAGATCTCTGACTCTTTATATTTGTTAGAGATGATAAAAATCTGTTTTAGTTCCAGTCTTGATGTGGCAGCTCAGAACGAACCTGTTATCCTTTCAACTTTATTGCTGAATAGAATGATTTATGTCTCTAATCCTGACTAGTGGAGGAAGGTGGTGGATACCTTGGATGGAACTCTAAGTTCAAATGTGTTTTGCAGAAAAAAAAGTTTTACAACTTGATCAGTTTTTACACAAACAGAAACATATACGCCCACACGTCTCCACCCCTCCCTGTCTACCCCCTCCTTACCTAAATCTCATGTGATCTTCCACTCTCTGATATGGTGAACACTCGTCTTCAATCACTGCAGACCACTGAGTGCCAAGACATTTTGAGCTCCTTAAAGACAGATTCACTAGTTCTATATTGTTGGGTTATGCTGACTTTTCCCTGCCTTTCATTTTGGAAAGAGATGAGAATAGTTCAAGGTAAGGTGCAGACCTCTACCAACAGCAGTGTAAAAGGAAAAAAGACTTATAACACACTTAAGCAGGAGGTTTCAGAATGCAAAAACGATGCCTTTAAATGGGTGAATTCAGAGAAGTTAATTAAAACCATTAACAGTCCTGTGAGCAATTGTTTTTTTTTTTTTTTTGCTTTAATGGCCATATTACATTTGTGTGATGACATGTGTCATCATCTGGCTACAACAACAACAACAGCTTGTTTATATAGTCCAGCAAACACTCAAGGTGTTTTTCCAATGCAAGGATCTTTCTCTCACTGCCACATTCAAATTAATAATTAGATCGATTTATTTCTCAGAATTACATTATGGTCAATGTATGTGAAGCCTACGCGGGGTTTACTGTTACCAATTAGCCTAAAGAACATGTTGGGTGGGAGAAAACTGAAGTACCCAGGGAGAACATGCTAACTCCACACAGAAAGACCCAACTGAGCCCAGTTCCAACAGAACCTTCTTGCTAACTACTGCACTACTGTGTAAAACAAATCTATGTGTGATATCAATAAAGGAACCTGAACCTGTATGTTACTCTGAACTAGTGTTAATATTGCAAATGAGTTCGCTTGGCTTTTGTCCTGACATGCTGTGTACATTTTGATACAAACTTTAGTGTATGTGTTCATTTTTAAACTATTTCAGATTAACTGTCACAGCTAAGCTCCAGTCAAGTTGACGTTCTATGAATCAATTAATACCAAAAGGATGTATCTATCCATAAGGGGTTTTAACACTGTTGTCAATGACAGATTTTATATTTGACTTTTATTCAATTTGCTAAGATTCGGAAATATTTTTCTGTATAGATTACCCAGAAATGATCATCTTTTTCATTAAAAATTAAATCTCCACTTTTATAACACAATACTAACTACCTCAGGCACAGACCAATGGTTTTTCCGTGCTACATACCATACTGCTGCAGAGTACTTTGTCCTGGATCTTTTCAGTTCTGACAGCGATGTATTTCATACTCTGCTCGCTGTTACTACGGTAGCCTGGTGTGAAAAACACCTCCCTCTTCCTTGCCTGTCATAACCGGAATAACACTCTAGTTGTAACTGTTGCTACTTTAATTTTCATATTCATGTAATATTTCTTTTCATTTTGTATAAGAAACTCATTTTGAGAATTATCAGGTTATTTTTGTAATTTTTCACATGCTTCTATTATGAAAGGCTAAGGGCACTTTTATGTTGAAACCTACGTTGAGCTGTCAGGCCTGTAGCGTTAGCCTGACGGCAGAGAGATGCGAGCGTGGTCACTTCGTGACACACAGCGACCCAGCTAAGATGTGATGCTGTCAAGTTAATATCAAAGGTGTAAACTAGAGTAAGCTACACAGTTAAATATTAAAGTTACATGGTGAAGACTGAAGATAGAAGAACTACAGATTTCCTTTCATAGCATGCAGCCAACGAGGTATTTATTTGTCTTTATTTTTCGTTATGAATCTGTATACTTGAGAATACTGAGTGTGCTAATGTGAGCTGTAATACTGTGTATTGCTAGTTTCACGGTTTGCGGAGGTCTTTGGACGGTTGTGGAAAGTTGGCGAGAGGACAGAGACTTCAATAAACCCGTTAAAGAAATCACTTGGGTCTGCACATGCTTGGGAGGGAGTCACAGTGAAACTCGGGCTGTTCACCGACGCCAGTAAAGCAGCAACTTTAAGAACGAGCTAACGTCAACCCGGTAGCTACGGACTGGCAGATGAACTCTTGGATCAAAAATATGAAATGAAAAAAATGGTCCACAGGACTGAATTTGTTTTATAATCAATGACTGGACTTTCTGTTGTCATTACACATCTGAGCCACTAGATGGAGCCGCACTGCAGTAACCAGCTAGAGAACAGCAGGACAGTGAACACATGGAGAGATCTGATGGAACATGGAGGAATGACGTGAACGTTTTGTTGCAGTCCAGAATTTTCTTTTTCAGACAGAATTGTTAATATTGCTACCTGAGTTGCTACCTGAACTGTTAAGTATACAGATTTTTATCCTTCTTCATGTCTGTTCTAGGTTTTTTCGCATGTTTACCTGCCAATTCTCTTCCAGTTCCGCAGCAGCCAGTAACAGACTTTTCAAAACAAAAGCATGTGAGCAACATGCGTTAACGCGCAATAAAATAATTGTCGGCATTAATAAATTAATGCGTTAACGCGATAATAACGCGTTAACTTGCCCAGCCCTAGTTTAAAGTTAAAGGTTAGTATTATTCAAGTTGCATGATAAATGCTTGAAACTTAAAGGTGAAAATATTCGTTTTGAATTTCACAATTTAAAGTGTGTTTTGGTAATGTAAAGTGAAGGTCATTTGTTATTGATATTTTTCCATTGGTATTTGAGTTTTCAGAGGTGTTCTAAGAGAACCATTTATTTATAGTTATATTCAGTTTGCAACATTTTGAGCTACTGGAGCATGTTGGTATCTATTAGATTAGTGCATAACATTTAAACACAAGGACATTTAAGAGACTTTCACATTTAAAAGGGCAAGCTTTATTTAATTTTACATTTTTGAAATTGATATTCACTCAGTTTAAGTCAGTTAATTATGGCAGAGTCAAGTGAGCCTACTACCCAGGTAGAGGATAGTGTTAGGGAGAGTGAGAATCTTCATGGCCCTCCCGAAGATGAAGCAGGTGTTGCTGAGCCTCAGCAGGAGGAAGCGCAGAAGCCCAGACGTGGTGAACGAATATGTACACTAACAGAGAAGGGTCAAGCAATGCAAGATGAGAAAATTAAAGGACTTCAACAAAAGTTTGACTACATTTACAGAAAATGGAGAACACAGGTTAAACTCTCTAAGCAGTCATTAACAAAGTCATCACAGTTATCAGAGGGCGTGCTTAATGATATCCTCGGAGATGTCGGAGGCCTTTCTGCTGATGTGCAGCGCAGATCTGCGCAGAGTCTCAACGCCAGACCAAGACGTGCGGCGAAAGGTAGATCTGTGTGTAGAGGTTTCGAGCTCCATCCTTTCTAGAGCTTCAAGTTGCCTGGATGGAAAGATTCCAGAAGAGCAAGATTGGCCAGAAGCAGGCTCGCTTTGGAACTCGAGTAGAAGTGAATTCGACTCGGTTACCTCCATCGTGAAGGGTCCCTCAGAGCGGTCAAGAGCGTCTTCCGTAAACCGCCAAGAAGCGGCTGCGGACGCTGCAGCAAGCCAAGCTGTTCTACAAGTGTTACAAGAACAAGAAAGAGAACAGTTGGAGCTACAGCGCCTAGAAGCAGAGGCTAAACGGAAGATAGCAGCTCAAGAGGCAGCGGTTGTAAAGCGTCGCTTAAAGCAAGAAGAAGAGGAGGTGAAGAGGAGGATAAAGAGAGAAGAAGTGGAAGCCAGAATGAAAGCTCAACTAGAGGAAGAGCACACAGCTATACTATATATATATATAAGATATACTATCTTCGCAAATATGTGGGCGGACAAGCTAAGAATGCACTGGATGGCTATTTCCTACTTGGAACCGAATCTGCTTATGCTGCAGCATGGGAGATTTTGGAGGAGATATATGGAAACCCATTCACAGTTGCAAAGGCATACAGAGACAAGCTTCAAGCATGGGTCAAGATTGGACCTTGTTATGCCAGAATTTGGGCATATCTTACTCATTAGAATACACTCCAATTATACTCTAATTGTGTTCTGGTGATGCAGTCAATTCGGTTATTAAACAAAGCACTGACAACCAACGGAGGTGCAAAACGGAGTTTTATTCTCCAAGTCTGCATGCAAATTCAGAGAGGTCATTACAGAATGCTGGATAGTTCAGAATGACTAAGTCTCAGTAGGAAACAGTTGCCTTTGAACATCACATGAAAACATCAGGACCTTGGATAAGTTCTCTAGACGTCCACGTCAAAACTTAGCAGACTCGTTGGAGCCTGAACGATAACAAAACTGTGGCCTTCGAACACGCAGGAATCGAGACCAGAAGTCATGGACTCATGACACAGCACTTTAGCTCAAAATGCAATTTCTGACACAACAATCCCTACTTTTGTATTTGCACCTCATTTTCTTGGCATATATGAAAAGCTTATCTAGATCACAGCAGTAGAGCGCGCGGTTCCCGCCCAAAGGGCCCTGCCCACAACTGCGAGCTAAACAGGGAATAATGAAGCGCAGTCTACTCTATTGAATGTGATCCCTCTAGTGGCCAAACACCCGTCCCCAGCTATGTTTCACGGGTTTGCAGCTCAGATTGGAATCAGTTGATTGGTTAAAATGATTAAAGTGATTAAATTAGGGTTTGAATTTTGAATTTTAGTACAATTTAGATTGTCAGATTCCGAAAATAAGGGGAACGGCAAAAGACCCCCTAGAGACTATCTACTCAAGACTAGGCCAAAAACCCAGTGGGAAAAAAGGCCACAAGACTATCTAAAGCAAAGAACATTCAGTTCTCAGAAGCACCCGCAGGTGCACCCCCCCAGTTGATGTCGGGGAACGGATCAGACCTCTGATCACACAAGAAAGATGTTGTCATTGCTTTTAGCATCATGTGGCGTAAACATGGAATCACACATGAAAATAAAAACACAGAACCAAAACAAACAGAAATGGAGTAAACACTTTCAAAAACACTGAGTACCAGGACCCTGAGGTCAGCCATGTCCACAGATCAAACCCCCAGGGCTCCGCTGAGTCCCTGTGGTGCTGCATCTCCATTGTGACATCCCAAACCCCCTCTGAGGCTAAGGATGTAAGGTTCAAAGGTTCAATCAAACGCCAGATTGCCAACCTGGCCGGCCAAATTTATAGTACCCCTCTGAGGAACTAAACCCCTAAGAACTTTGCCCCACTGAGATGCAATTAACATGAGGCTAGACCTCACGCTTGGAAACAGATAACAAGGATAATTAACTAATTATTAACTAATAATTTAACATGATGATGAGTCAACGAATCATAAATACCCATAAAGAAGTTTTGATAAACCTGAGAATTATCAGTAACATCCAAATTATTAACCTAAATGAGAAGCTCAGAGATATTTAAAGATGACAAGTAAGGGTGGAGACACCCCTCACTATTATCTCGACGTTGAACTCCACATGCGGCCTTCCTAGCGAGACCACAAACGCTTTTTCCCAGAAGCCGCCCACGAGGAGAACACGAAAGAGAAAACAACAGGAGCTTCACAAAGTGTTGGACTTTATGAAGGACTTGCTGTAAACCAAGATGTAAACGCTCTGATCCCGAAGCTGAGTTACAACATTTGAACCCAAATACCCAAATAGTCAGGAATGGACACGTTTCAAGCAGATCATGGCTGTCGCACATGTTCCTGGCACATGAGTATGAAACCAAAAACACAGGAAAATGATAACATAAAACATAAATGAATAAACAACATAAATGAAACAAAACCCATATTATAGTCATATTTCATATTACATTCACCCCCTCCCGGACCCCCCCACTCCCCCATCGTGGAAGCCTTGGAACTGCTTGCTAAAGTTTTTCTGTCGACACTGCGTGTCTGGAAAAAGGTACTACACTTTTTCACCAATTCAATTTATGATCCAAGAATTAGCCATTTTAGTCATAATATTTGCCTCAAATAATTTTGCCTGTCTCTGATTCCTCAGTCACCTTGCTAATGGACTGCATCCATACCGAAGTTAATTAATTTGTAAATTCTGCCTCAAGGTAATTAAGATGAAGATGAAGATCACTTGGTTTGTCCATTCCTCTGCCAACAATAATAACCATTTTTGTGTGTGTATTTGTCTATTTTATGTTTATAAGAAGGAACATGGTAAATAAGAAACTGAAATCACAATATTATACTGGTCTACGCATTGTAGTGCATGCCAGTGGCACTGACTCTGAGTCAGGGAAATTGGTAACTGCTTGTGATTGTTGTATTATGTGTTGTCTGCAGGAGTGTGAATGTTTCAGACGACTCCGACTCTTGAAGTGCTTTGACGACAATGTGGGCTCCTTTGACTGACTGTGTGAGAGCAGGAGACCCTACTGTTTTTTTACCATGCAGACAGAAATGCATATCGTGTGTTGTTTCATTCTAGGTGATCACGTGTCACGCTGTGCTCACCTGGAGGGCGATGTGGGTTTCTGCCTGCTGATCGTGAATTGGGCCAATTACCAACATTCCAGAACGTTACAACGACGTCGTTATGAGCACAAGGTCCATGCGATGTAGGTTTGATCAAGAATGTCGAACCGGTTGTGATCATTCAAAAAAAATCTGATATTAGGCTGTGTCAGCAATAATATCCAACAGTATTTCAACAATATTGACAGAGGAGGCAGTGATGGGAGTTACACCTGATTTTAGATCTTTGCACGCTGCAGGTGTGATTGTCCATGCCCTGATTCTCCAATCCAAACACTGATTTGGGTGAACCTTGGACATTCACCCGTCTGTGTCAAGGTTGCTGTGAACAGAAACAGGTGATGTCTTTTGTAGGGATGTGTTCTTATTGTCAGGTGTTTGAATTGAATTTAATTGAAAATACTTTATTGATCCCTTGCGGATTAATAAATTTAATTTAATGCGAATTAAATGCTTTAATTCCCTTAAAGAGTTTCCCTTGTGGGAAATTCTTTTGTTGCAGTGCTTCATCCTCAGGGGTGGCGCAGGGGGGTAGCTTGCAGTTGCTATAGCAACCTCAAAATATGGCTTGGCAACCTCAAAGCAACCCCAAGAATGGAGACTATTAAAAATGAAAATCTTAATTGTGTTAAATAAAGTAAAAATGGTGACAATTTAATTTAAAATTAATTTCATGTGTTTTTGCTTTAAATTAAAATAGAAGGAAGACAATTAAAAACGATGAGAGCTGGCCTGCAGGGGTCACGCGAAGTCAGCTTGGGAAATAAAAAACTGGGCCGTTAGGAAAGTGACATCAAAATGGAGGCTATCTGTTGAAGCGTAAATCTGCCAGATCCTACTGATGTGAACTTATGTGAATATTAACTGTTTTTAAAATGTGATGAACAGGTTATTGTTAAATGATTTGTAGTCTAGGCTGTTAATGTACATTTCTCACTGCTGTGAAAAAAGCGGCATGACTATATGGTAAAAATTATAATAACGAACTTCAAATTGATTTTTTTATCTGTTTCATGGCATGCGCGCTAGTTTCAGATAGCGCTGATTAGAATGAGGAGGCCGGTAATGACATACATATCCATATTTATGCTATTTAATTGGTATTGCAATTAAACTGTCCAGCAACTCCATACAACTGTTTAGCAACAACTAAGCAACTGCAATGAAAATGTTTTGCTGCCTCCATTGTTCATCCTATAAAAGACTGTTGCATCGGTTAAAGGGATATAAAACATTAGTCTCTACATATAGAATAAGTAAATTAACATTTTAAATACTACACCTTACTAAGAATTAAATATATAAGTATGACAAAATAGACTAAATAACTCTGGCCCACGTGTGCAAATCCAAAGTACAAAAATTACAAATAAGAGATTATCAAAATACCCTGTCTAATAGTAAAAGAAAAAAGAGAAAGTAACCTAGGTTAAACGGACATATAGAGATACTATAGATTTTACAGATTTAAAGTGATTGGTTGTATAGTGTGATGGCCACTGGCAGAATTGACATCTGTTCTGTTACAGGAACATGAAGCCTGTGGCTTATTTTTCTGGTAAGCTGGATCCAGATCCAACGTGGATCTCCACGTTGTTTGTGAGCTGTGGCTGCTGCTGAGAAAGCTGTCTATGCTCACGTGATCTGGTAAGTTATGCTGTTTTGACTCTTTGGGTACCACATGCCGTGTCTATGACACTGTTGGAGCAGAAAACGTCACATTTGTCTGCTGCTAGGTGGGTTTGGTACTAAACAGTTGCCTTTAACTGTTCAATTCCATCTGAAACAGTTCTTTTTTATTTTGACTGTATTAAATCCAGCCACTTTCATGCCAGGTCCAGAGGACAGCGTACCTCACGATTGTGTGGCTGTGATTAATGAGATTCTGGCTCGCTTCCACATCATTGTTCGGCCCAAGCAGCTAAACTAGTGGCTTTGACTGAAGCATGCAGATTGGCGAAGGGTAGAGCGTCCCGATTTACACGGACAGCAGGTATGGGTTTGGTGTTTATCATGAAGGTGGATGCTCTCTTGGGGGCCATCTTCCTGCCCAGTTCCGTAGCTGTGTGTAAATGTCCGGCTCATGTTAACAGGCCTGATCGTATTTCCGCAGGCAACGCTCATGCAGATGCGGCTGCGAAGGTGGCTGCTCGTTCTCCTGTTAACTATTCTCTCGTCTCTGCAGTGGCTTCGTGCGATGCAGTCTTTCTCCTCCCCGGCTGAGAAACGGTTGTGGCAGCGGGACGGCTGTGGTCTGGGTGATGGCGTGTGGCGTGCAGGTGACTCAAGGCCGTGTTTGCCTAAGCATTTTTCTTCCCACTTTGCTAGGCTAACGCACGGGCTGGACCACGCATCCCCAGGGGGCCATGCTGTCGACCTTGGCTAAGTACTGGTTCACGAGAGGTTTTTCCTCTTGTGCGCAGAGGTTCTGCCAGTCCTGCGTGATCTGTGCTGCCCATGACGCGGGAGGGGGAGTGAGGATGCCGCTGGCATCTGACAGACTGTTTGAGTACATCATGCTAGATTTTATTGAACTCTCTCCTTGTGAGGGAAAGAGATATTGTCTGGTTGTTGTTGACACGTCTTAAAGTGGGTTGAGGTTTTTAACTTTTCTAAGGATGTCAGCTCCACAGTGCCAGAGGCTTGGCTGAAGGAGATCCTGCCACGGTGGGAATTCCATCTGAAATCTCCAGTGACAACGGCACTCATTTTGTTAACAAAGCCCTGGTGCAGGTAGGGAAGGTTCTGGGGTTTGACCTCAGGTGACACTGTGCCTACCATCCTGCCAGTGGGGGTGCTGTTGAGAGGGAGTATGGTGTCTTGACGTTTAAGTTGGTACAGTGTTGTGCAGGAACAGGGTGTCCTGGCTGAAAGCTCTGGGGGCTCTACCTGTCGTGCTGTGGACTTGGGGAGGCGAGTGCGATCGGGGGCTACTCTGAATCCGTTCGAGACCCTCTTTGGCAGAGTGGACGCACCAGATGAGTGTTTCCTTCCTTCATCTGAATTGTGTAAGAATTCTGTGTTGTCGTATTGAGTTGCACTCTATATTGACACAGATTAACTCCAGGTGACGGTGCCCAGCCTGTACCAGCCAGTGGACCCCTGCACAGCACTCAGCCAGGAGAGTGGGTCCTGATGCGAGACTTGCTTCAGAGGCGCTAGAGGAACGGAGCAGTGGAACGGTCTTTTCCAGGTTCTGCTAACGACCCACACTGCTGTTAACATAGCGGAGCGGGGCGACCTGGGCTCACACCTGCCCCTGCAAACAGTTCCTGATCCAGCTTCTGGCTGCTGGATCCCCAGGTTCCTTGGTATATCAGGCTTCTGGAGCCTGTTTGTACCTCTGAGCACACATACACGTACACATACATGCACATACACACACACACACACACCTGAGCTTGGACAGGAAGGAGGTACTAGAAAAAAGAGAGACTATAATGTTTTCCAACCAGAGACTGTTACATCACATATTCTTCATCCCACACTGCTGATTGAGAAGAAGATGGATCCTCCAAGGCTTCCACGATGGGGGAGTGGGGGGGTCCGGGAGGGGGTGAATGTAATATGAAATATGACTATAATATGGGTTTTGTTTCATTTATGTTGTTTATTCATTTATGTTTTATGTTATCATTTTCCTGTGTTTTTGGTTTCATACTCATGTGCCAGGAACATGTGCGACAGCCATGATCTGCTTGAGACGTGTCCATTCCTGACTATTCGGGTATTTGATTTATAATACGAAATTCAAATGTTGTAACTCAGCTGGCCTAGTCTAGAGTAGATAGTCTCTAGGGGGTCTTTTGAGCGTTTACATCTTGGTTTACAGCAAGTCCTTCATAAAGTCCAACACTTTGTGAAGCTCCTGTTGTTTTCTCGTTCGTGTTCTCCTCGTGGGCGGCTTCTGGGAAAAAGCGTTTGTGGTCTCGCTAGGAAGGCCGCATGTGGAGTTCAACGTCGAGATAATAGTGAGGGGTGTCTCCACCCTTACTTGTCATCTTTAAATATCTCTGAGCTTCTCATTTAGGTTAATAATTTGGATGTTACTGATAATTCTCAGGTTTATCAAAACTTCTTTATGGGTATTTATGATTCGTTGACTCATCAACATGTTAAATTATTAGTTAATAATTAGTTAATTATCCCTGTTATCTGTTTCCAAGCGTGAGGTCTAGCCTCATGTTAATTGCGTCTCAGTGGGGCAAAGTTCTTAGGGGTTTAGTTCCTCGGAGGGGTACTATGAATTTGGTTGGCCAGGTTGGCAATCTGGCGTTTGATTGAACCTTTGAACCTTACATCCTTAGCCTCAGAGGGGGTTTGGGATGTCACAATGGAGATGCAGCACCACAGGGACTCAGCGGAGCCCTGGGGGTTTGATCTGTGGACATGGCTGACCTCAGGGTCCTGGTACTCACTGTTTTTGAAAGTGTTTACTCCATTTCTGTTTGTTTTGGTTCTGTTTTTATTTTCATGTGTGATTCCATGTTTATGCCGCATGATGCTAAAAGCAATGACTTGACATTGTTCTTGCATGATCAGAGGTCTGATCCGTTCCCCGACATCAGCTGGGGGTGCACCTGCGGGTGCTTCTGAGAACTGAATGTTCTTGCTTAGATAGCTTTGCGGCCTTTTTTCCCACTGGGTTTTTGGCCTAGTCTAGAGTAGATAGTCTCTAGGGGGTCTTTTGCCGTTCCCCTTATTTTCGGAATCTGACAATCTAAATTGTACTAAAATTCAAAATTCAAACTCTAAATTTAATCACTTTAATCATTTTAACCAATCAACTGATTCCAATCTGAGCTGCAAACCGTTGAAACATAGCTGGGGACGGGTGTTTTGGCCACTAGAGGGATTACATTCAATAGAGTAGACTGCGCTTCATTATTCCCTGTTTAGCTCACAGTTGTGGGCAGGGCCCTTTGGGCGGGGGGGGGAACAGCGTGCTCTACTGCTGTGATCTAGATAAGCTTTTCATATATGCCAAGAAAATGGGGTGCAAAAACAAAAGTAGGGATTGTTATGTTAAAGATTGCATTTTGAGCTAAAGTGCTGTGTCATGAGTCCATGACTTCTGGTCTCGATTCCTGCGTGTTCGAAGGCCACAGTTTTGTTATCGTTCAGGC
>JAGFBZ010003038.1:0-10000 GCA_018398805.1 Hirundichthys speculiger
GTGACCCAGAAGGAAATTGGAATTATACCAGCTTTGTTGATGAGATTTTTGGGTATAATGTAGTGGAGTAACAGAAAAGTGGTAATTAATGTGATTTGTAATCAATCTCTGATCAATGAAATGTGTGATTCTTGACAATGATCAGAACCGATGATCAGAAAGATGTATTGTAGATGTATTCTGTATGATTTATTTCTCGTTGGATCAAGACTGTGGTCTGTGCTGTCAGCGGCTGAGGTAAGCCGCCATGGAATGTAAAACAACCGATATGTTTATCAAAACAGGAGTAGAGATGGATGAAAACTGAATAAATATTATATTGGGTTTTATAAGGTAAATGTCCCAATGAAAATAATAATTATCCATGAGGATACGGCTAAAATTGAGGGGAAATAAATTGAACGAATTATGAATTAAGGTTTTGATAAATTAGGCTACTTTTTGATTAACTGGTTAACCCAACCATTCTGCAGGCACAGCTACGGAGTCATAAACAGAAACAGGAGAGAGTCCGTAAGTGAAACATAAGTTACTTCACACATACAACACTGGGCCAGGGTCTGGGTCAAATGGCGATAAGGTTGGCTCAGAGTGGCCTTGGCGAGTGGCAGAGTGGAAGGCTGCCACGGCAGACATTTCTGAATCTGTTATTAAATACGAACCAATCATCATCAGTAATGTAACGTTGGAACATAATGATAAGTAGATCGTTTAGAAAGGGTTAGCGTTGCTGATAAGCTTTAGCTTAACGGGCTGCATAGCCAAGTAACAAGGTAGCCTTGGCTGCGATAGGGGTGATGTCATAATAAGGAGGGGAAGTAAATGCCCCTGCTGATCTGTAAACCTGACTGAATTATGCATGATGTAAAAGGAGTATATGTGAAATTATGCATGCCTCTGTACATGAAGATACCCAATCAAAGTGGATGTTACTTTGGAAATTATGTATGCATATGCAAATGTGAGAGAACCAATCAAGGTGTGAAATCGAAAAAGGACATTTTCTGGTGGAAGGCTGGACGGGAAAAGGAGAGAGAGAGATAATAAAAGGAGAAGACAAGAAACATCGTTCTTCCGTGGGGCGTCTTCGAAGAGGACTAGCTGGACAAGGGAGCTGACCAACCTCTGGAGGGAAAGACCTGAAGGTTTATTCCTCAAGACAGAAGACACGGAAAGATTAACCATTTTTCCACCACTTGGGGAATATAATTGGAGTTTTTGGAATTACCCTAGCTCACTGCTAGCAAGGAGGAGGGGCGAGCCAGAGTTCCGGGGCCCGACCTTGTGCTCTCTCTCTCTCTCTCTCTGCAAGCGGCCTTGAAAGCGCGAGGCGCCACTTGTACCAGCCTGTCCTTGACCAACCAGATGGATCGACAGTAAGCCACAGCTTTAATTTGCCTTTTTAGAATAGAATTTATACCAATCAATGCTGTTGCTTAACCTTGCTAATGCTTTAATAAATATAAAAACTATCATAAGACTCGTTTGGACATTCATCCGTATCCAGAATTTTGAAGACTTGTTTAGCCTCTGCACTACACACAGGTTCTTATGGGTTATTCTAGTCATAATATTGTCAAATTACCCCTGAGGCTTGCTGTCCGAGCCACTAAAGTTTTCCTAGCTGTACAAGAGCCCAGATCTTAAAGGAGAGCTGCCTTAACAGACGTGACGATAGCTGGGACTTCGAGCCACCCGGCTATTCTCTAAGACAGTTATTGAGTGGAGCGGGGTACGTCGGAAGTAGGCATGAGAGCTAGGCGTATCTCCTCACACCAGCTTAAATAAGTTGAGGAAATCTAGTGAGGAACCTCCCTAGACCGCAACTTCTTACTGAAGAGACGGAGAGCTGGTCCCGGTGACAGACTCTGCTAGTCAGAGACTGAACCAAAACTGGGGGATCTAACAAACCATTCTGCCATCACACAAGTGGTAGGATGGATCCACATGACTCAGAAAAAATGCAGGAGCAGGCTCAGGAGGGTCACCACCACTGGCTGTGGTGGGGTGTCCTTTTCATTCAGCATTTAAGCCCCTGGGTATGGCTGGTCCCGAGCCTGTGGATCCAAATCTTCTCCGCTCTCTTTCTCTGCCCACGGTCCAGCGGTCATTGTTTCAAGAACTGTTATATGATGTGAATGGGGGATGGGACTGGAAAGGTGTTAAGGGGTGGGAAGTCGCCCCCCAATGCCGTACAGGTGCTGGGTAAACGGGTGATGTATGTTTAGTTTACCAAATAGTGTTTATGGAGAGGGTGCATGTGATTATGTAAACTCGTGGAGTGGTGATTGAAAAGAGCCAAGGGTAGGGAAGGATGCGTTGCTATATGGGTGTGGATGAATTTTCTATTTCTGTAATGGTGGCTGATGGAAGGGGGGGTATGGGTCTATGGTCAGTGAATTGAGAAGTGACGAGAATAGAATGGGGCTCTTGTGCTTTCTATAGACAGAGATGATTTTATGTTATTGAAGGCTGGGTGCCGGGAGAAGTATGGAAAAGTTGTGTTTAATGGTGTGATGTAAGGCGGAAGTTTGGTGTGAGAAAGTGGAAATGAAGGGTATGAGTTGTGATTTGTAGAGTACTTGATGGGTGGTAGCAGATGAGCCAGGGCCACGGTGTCAAGGGGTCAGGGGAGGGATGCAAATCTGGTTCGGATAGGGGTAGAGGGGAGTGGATGAGGAGTGGGTGGGTTTGGGGGGAGGGTGGGGTAGGAAATGGGGTTGGGTTGGGGTTAGGGTTAGGGAGGGGTGGGGTAGGGTTCGGAAGGGTGGGGGGTTAGGGTTAGGGGTTAGGAGGAAGGGGGTGGGGGGTGGGTTAGGAAGGGGTTGGGGTTAGTTTCGGGTGGGGTAGGGTAGGGTTAGGAAAGGGGTTGGGGTTCGGGTTGGACGGAAGGGGGTTGGAGTCGGCTTTGGTTGGGAGTATCTCGGTTCAGGTCATGTGACGGACGTTCGGGTTAACCTTGTTGGTAGGGGAAAGGACCCCGTGGGAAAAGATGGGACCTGGGGTTGGGAGCTGGAGCGAGTGGGGAGAGAGAGGGATGTGGAGGTTTTTGATTAACGGAGGAAACGTCTAGAATAGCCTATAGTGCGTAGCTGTTAAAAAGAGTATTGGTGGCTGTGTGGAAGTCATGAATATCAGTACAGAGCGAAAAAAGCGGATGAGTTGTGTTTTATGATCCTTTGAAGTGTGTTTGGGAGGTAGCTGGATTTATGGTAGTGCGTGTGTCTGTAGGTTTGAAGTAAACCTTTGTGCATAAACTTTTGGAGGTAGTGTTAGAAGCCCCAAAGAAAACTGTAGTGTCAAGGAAGTTGATATGTGATGTAATTAATGTATGCTTACGGTAATGGAAGGTGATGGTTTTGAGAAGGGATGAATTCTGTGAATTTGGAGTGTTCATGTGGCCAATACCGAAAATGTCATCGAAAACGGGTAGAGGGATGGTTTAAAGGGCATTTTGCCAAGGCTTCTCTCCCCACTCGCTCATATAAAGGTTGGCGTAGGCGGGGGCGAACCTCTGCCCAAGGCTGTCCCGTGGACCTGTAGGTAAAACTGATTATTGAAAAGGAAGTCATTGTTATTCAGGCAAAGTTCTATTAGTTGTAGAAGTTCTGTATCCGGGCATGTTGGGTCGGGGTGTCTGTTAAATATGGTGCGGAGTGTTTGTAAACCTAACTGGGTGTTGATGTTCGTGTACAGGTTATTGATGTCAATAGTGAAAAGAAGTGAGTGAAAGGGGGCAGCCATGGGTCTGATGGTGTTAATGAAATGGTATGTATCTTTAATATAGCTTGAGTGGCGGGTGGAGAGAGGACCTAAGAACTTATCTATGTATTGGAAAATGTGGTATGTGGCACTGTTGCAATCTGAAACTATTGGCCTGCCGGGAGGAACCTCAGAGGGAATTGTCCAGGTTTGTGGGTCTTTGTGGATTTTGGGTAGTAGATAAAAATCACGGGGTCGTGGGTTATCTGATCCAAAAAGATAGTCCTTTGGTCGTGATTTGATATATTTTTTATGGTACAAGGTCTGAATAATGTTCCTAAGTGTGGTCTGAGTTTGTGAAGTGTATCCTTAAGGGGTCTTAGTAAAGTTTTTTAGTTGTCTATTGGCCTTTATATTGTTGTCTGTCCCTGATTATTATTTTAGAACCTTTATGCGGTTTTATTATGATATTTGGGATTCCGGATTAGATCACTTAGGGCCTGGTTCCAGCCCCGACAGATTGTCAGTCGACATCTGTCGTGGGCCGGAAATGTTTAAGGGCCTTTTATTTTTTGTTCTGAGTTGACGAGTCCGGGTGGAGAATGTCAGGGTTGGGTTCCCAGTGTGATGGGTGGATAAATGGTAGAGGTTGTCTGTCGGATTGGAGATGGAAATAATCCATGAGTTTTAGTCGTCGTGGAAATTTATGTAGGTCCCTCTGGAGCTCCTCCGGTCAATTTAGAGGGGCGTGGAATGAAGGATAGGCCTCTCTCCAAAGTGATAGCTGTGGAGGGATGGAGTGAAAAGGGTGGAGGTTTCAGAACATTTGAAGGGGAGTTCCACCCCAGATCCGGGGTTGTATAAGAGTCCGGGTTGGCCTGCAAGTTATTGTAATTTAGGATGTAACCAATTTTAAAAAATTAGTTTGGCTGTAGTGGGTGTCCAGAATGTTATCTTTTTCATGTGAAGGTATCGTGTGGGATTTCTGTTAAGAAGGGAAAAAGGTAGCCATGGTGTTATTGATGAATTTGAGATTGTCTTTTTGTGTGGGGGTAAGCTGGGTGAGTAGTTCCGATAGGATAGTAGATGTCGCGTTGGGGAGGTCGACTTTGCTTGACGAAAAAGTCTTGATGTTTTGGTGGTCTGCCTGGGGTCTGGTCCCTGTTGTTGACCCGTGGAAAAAACCCTATCTTGACCTCGGGGTTTGGGATGGTTTTTCACGACCTTAATAAAATGATAGGAATTGGCACCGGGGTCTTCCAACTGTTTTGTGAGTAGTGATTGAGCTGGGATCGTTGATATTTGAGTCTCCTAAAATAGGATGGTTTTCAGGTTTAAAAAACCTCCTGAATTTTCCTGTTAGGGCGTGCAATGTAAGTTGGGTTTAAAGACGGTCTGTCCTTGTGAGTTATGGTTGGGTGTAGAAGGGAAGGGGGCAGGCTGGCGGTGGGGGTTCTGGATTCTGGGTGGGGGTTGAAGGCAGCCAGTTGGGTTATTGGCACAGGTGTGTTCGGTTGCAACTGGATAGAGCTGGGAGATCTCAGATAAAAGTCCAGGAGATTTGCTTTGCACTGGCAGGAGGGTTTGGGGAGAAGGGGAATGGAGTGAGTTGTGGGAGGTGAGTATGGTGGGAAGAGGGAATGGGGGTTGTAGAGGGGATGAGGCTGAAACCGGAGGTGAAGTCGTCCAATGGAGAGTCCATGATACACGGGGTCTTAGGGTGTGTGGAGGGGAGGCTCGCGCAGTGCCGGGTGGTCCACAAGACAGCGCACCCATTGCAGGTAACAGGAGAGGCTCAGCGGGTTATGTTTAGGGTTATGAGTAACCTTATTAGACCCTTTCATCATATTGCCACTCTCTGAACGTATAAGGGTCTTTTTTCTGCTTGGGGTGCCGCTGTCCCAATGGCTCCACCCGGCGGCTGCACCATCTGTGTTGGGAGAGGGGTGAGAATGGTACAGAAATATGAACAGAAAACATTGGATCGATACTGAGGTTTATGGTTTGTAGTTCTGAATGATTGGCGAGGGGAGCAATGGACTTGGGCTTTGTTTTTTTTGGTGGGATGGCCTGATGGACTTAATGGCTGGGGGATGAGGGGAATAATAGGGGAAGAGATGTATGGGTTGGTGGTGGTCTTCTGTAGAAGAGGTCCCCAGGTGACTCTTCGGATCCTTTTGCATAGTGGGGAAGTGGTTAAGTCAATGTCAAATCTTCACTATCTTTGGAATGTTGGCTGTGTTTTCCAGATGTGTCTTGGTTGGTGGCGGGGGTCGATTGGTCCTCTTCGGGTGGGTTGCGGGATGAGGGTATGTGGAAGTGGATCTTTAAACTGGGTAAGGTGGGGGGAAGGGGAATGGACTTGGTTTAGCAGTCTGTATTGGCGTGGTCTGGGTTGCAGTGGAATTCGATAGGGATCCTTATGGGTTGTTGTGTGGGGGAAGGTAGTGGCAGATGATCTAGATTCTTCTATAATGTTTGCGGGGACCCAGTAGATGGATAATTATTTGGGGCAGCAGATCTGGGCAGAGGGGATAGTGGTTCTTCTGGGATGGTGGTTAGATTGTTGGTGGTAAACTTTTGCTGTAGATGATCCAGTCCTGGGTTGAGGTGCTCGTCTGGTGGGGGGGATTGAGGTGCTCATCTGGGGTGATTGTACAGTTCTTGTATCTTTCAAAGTGTCAGTCGATAGCCTGTTCCCATACCGTTTTCCTGGCCCAGCCGTGGCTATTGTAAAGTAATGGATTATGGGGGGTTGTTTTTGTGACTTGCAATTGTGGCTTGATAGTGTTGTTGCAGGATTGTTATGTATTTTTCATCCATTCAGTGGTGTTAGGTTATTTTATTTCGTGTGTCTGGGTGGTGTGGATGGCTTATAAAGTCGGTTAAGCGGGTGATCTGTCTAAGCATGCCTGGTGGAAATGTTCCTGTTTCTTGTGCTGTGTCCATAACCTGTTTGTGGTGGATTGCCTGATCAATTTGAAGTAATGTTTACTGATTTGTCTGGTTTCTGGGTCTGGTGGGTGGTTGAGTATGGGTTGTTGTGGTATTGGGGAGAAGTCTATGTGGTGAGGTTTGTATGTTGACATCATGAGGGGTGTGCGTGCTTGATTGGATATTGGTGTATGTATGTGGTGTGTGTGTTAGAGGTGTCCCGATCCGATATTCGTATCGGATCGGCCGCCGATATGAGCAAAAATGCGGATCGGTATCGGATCGGCATGCCCTAAAAATGCCGATCCAGACTCGATCCAGTTTTTTTTCCATAGTCCGTTCCGGGTTTTCCAGCGCACCGCATTATTCAGATAACCCATTCCAGGTCTGCTCTGTGTTTCCCTAATATCCGGTCCGCATTTTCCAGCCAACTTCAGGAGGAGCTCGAGTTTCTCGTGCGGGGGCGGGGTGTTTGGTTTGTGGCTGTGCACTGTGCCCGACAGAGAGAGAGAAAGAGAGAGAACCGCAGCTCGCGAGGCAGACAGCAGCCATCAGCGGCCAAGTGATGGCTTCAAACCTAGCGGTTTGAGTGCCAGTGAGTCGCTAAATCACCAGAAAAAGTCGCTAGTTTGTCGCTAGTCGCTTTTTCAATTTAAGTCGCTAGGGGGGGTCTGGAAAGTCGCTAGATAGCGACAAAGTCGGTAGTTGGCAACACTGCCTCTCTCTGTCGGGGACAGTGCAACCACAAACACCCCGCCCCCCGCGCGAGACAACTCGAGCTCCTCTGGGTTGGGGTTTAGGGGTTAGGGGTCAGGGTTAGGGTTAGGGTTAGGGGGTTAGGGTTTTAGGGTTAGGGTTAGGGGTTAGGGTTAGGGTTAGGGTTAGGGTTAGGGTTAGGGTTTTACAGGATATAGGGTGAAAACCCCCAAAGTTACCCCTGTAACTTTAGTTACCCCTTTTCAGAGGAAGATATCTCTGGATGGGAAGGTGGTAGAGACATGGGGCAAAGTGTATGTTGTTCGGTAAGACCTCTACTTTCATATGAGACCACCCTGAGGTCTCTACGACATTCAAGGGCGGAGCTATAACCGGAAACAACTTTATTTTGCTCGTATCTCCGAACGCAAGGTCGTAGAGACACGGACCAAGACAGGCGTGTTCCTTGACCCCGAATTATGTCTGACGCGACCAACTCCCGAGTCTCTACGACGTACCGTTCCAGAGATATTCGCAAAAAACCGTTTCCCATAGGAATGAATGGGAACGAAAAACGCCGAAGTCCCAGAGCCAAAAACCCTCCCCAGGGAATTTGTCAGGAGTATGTTTCAGGTCATTTGGAGTCTATTGGTATAGGGTTAGGGTTAGGGTTAGGGTTAGGGGTTAGGGTTAGGGTTAGGGTTAGGGTTAGGGTAGGGTAGGGGTTAGGGTTAGGGTTAGGGTTAGGGTTAGGGTTAGGGTTGAAATACCCCCCAAGTTACCCCTGTAACTTTAGGGTTAGGGTTAGGGTTAGGGTTAGGGTAGAGGATATAGGGTGAAAACCCCCAAATTACCCTGTAACTTAGTTACCCTTTTCAGAGGAAGATATCTCTGGGATGGGAAGTGGTAGAGACATGGGGCAAAGTGTATGTTGTTCGGTAAGACCTCTACTTTCATATGAGACCACCCTGAGGTCTCTACGACATTCAAGGGCGGAGCTATAACCGGAAACAACTTTATTTTGCTCGTATCTCCGGAACGCAAGGTCGTAGAGACACGGGACCAAGACAGGCGTGTTCCTTGACCCCGAATTATGTCTGACGCGACCAACTCCCGAGTCTCTACGACGTACCGTTCCAGAGATATTCGCAAAAAACCGTTTCCCATAGGAATGAATGGGAACGAAAAACGCCGAAGTCCCAGAGCCAAAAACCCTCCCCAGGGAATTTGTCAGGAGTATGTTTCAGGTCATTTGGAGTCTATTGGTATAGGGTTAGGGTTAGGGTTAGGGTTAGGGTTAGGGTTAGGGTTAGGGTTAGGGTTAGGGTTAGGGTTAGGGTTAGGGTTAGGGTTAGGGTTAGGATATAGGGTGAAAACCCCCAAAGTTACCCCTGTAACTTTAGGGTTAGGGTTAGGGTTAGGGTTAGGGTTAGGGTTAGGGTTAGAGGATATAGGGTGAAAACCCCCAAAGTTACCCCTGTAACTTTAGTTACCCCTTTTCAGAGGAAGATATCTCTGGATGGGAAGGTGGTAGAGACATGGGGCAAAGTGTATGTTGTTCGGTAAGACCCTCTACTTTCATATGAACCACCCTGAGTCTCTACGACATTCAAGGGCGGCTATAACCGGAAACAACTTTATTTTGCTCGTATCTCCGGAACGCAAGGTCGTAGAGACACGGGACCAAGACAGGCGTGTTCCTTGACCCCGAATTATGTCTGACGCGACCAACTCCCGAGTCTCTACGACGTACCGTTCCAGAGATATTCGCAAAAAACCGTTTCCCATAGGAATGAATGGGAAGAAAAACGCCGAAGTCCCAGAGCCAAAAACCCTCCCCAGGGAATTGTCAGGAGTATGTTTCAGGTCATTTGGAGTCTTTGGTATAGGGTTAGGGTTAGGGTTAGGGTTAGGGTTTAGGGTTTTAGGGTTGGGTTAGGTGGGTAGGGTTAGGGTAGGGTTAGGGTTAGGATATGGTGAAAACCCCCAAATTTCCCCTGTAACTTTAGGGTTAGGGTTAGGGGGTTAGGGTTAGGGTTAGGGTTAGGGTTAGGATATAGGGTGAAAACCCCCAAAGTTACCCCTGTAACTTTAGTTACCCCTTTTCAGAGGAAGATATCTCTGGATGGGAAGGTGGTAGAGACATGGGGCAAAGTGTATGTTGTTCGGTAAGACCTCTACTTTCATATGAGACCACCCTGAGGTCTCTACGACATTCAAGGGCGGAGCTATAACCGGAAACAACTTTATTTTGCTCGTATCTCCGGAACGCAAGGTCGTAGAGACACGGGACCAAGACAGGCGTGTTCCTTGACCCCGAATTATGTCTGACGCGACCAACTCCCGAGTCTCTACGACGTACCGTTCCAGAGATATTCGCAAAAAACCGTTTCCCATAGGAATGAATGGGAACGAAAAACGCCGAAGTCCCAGAGCCAAAAACCCTCCCCAGGGAATTTGTCAGGAGTATGTTTCAGGTCATTTGGAGTCTATTGGTATAGGGTTAGGGTTAGGGTTAGGGTTAGGGGTTAGGGTTAGGGTTAGGGTTAGGGTTAGGGTTAGGGTTAGGGGGTTAGGGTTAGGGTTAGGGTTAGGGTTAGGATATAGGGTGAAAACCCCCAAAGTTACCCCTGTAACTTTAGGGTTAGGGTTAGGGTTAGGGTTAGGG
>JAGFBZ010003038.1:15000-39715 GCA_018398805.1 Hirundichthys speculiger
GACCCCCCCGTTTTCATGGGGGGCAATGACGTCTGTTTGTCTGTGCGAGCTCGGTAAGATACGCTCCTACTTTTCATCAAGTGTCCACCCGGAAGGTCGCTACGGACATTCAATGGGCGGAGCTAAACCGGAAGTTGGTTCAACGTTATTTTGCTCGTTAATTTTCCGGAAATGCAAGCGTCGTGAGAGACAAACCAAGACAGGCGTTCCTTGACCCCGACCATTTGAGTCGATCGACTCTACGTGTATTTAGGGGTTGGGGTTAGGGTTAGGGTTAGGGTTAGGGTTAGGGTTAGGGTTAGGGTTAGGGTTAGGGTTAGGGTTAGGGTTAGGGTTAGGGTTAGGGTTAGGATTTTGGGGGTCTGTGTTGAGTCTTTTTCCATTGCTGCAGCTATATAGTGGGTGCAAAATCCAACATACCGTTTACATTGCCCAACATGCAATGACCCAACTTGTAAAGATCCACCTTCTGTATATGCAAATGACCACCAGGTGGCACTGTTATTCAGGTTTGTAGTAAATATTCAGACTAAAGGCCTATTGTGTATTGCGTCCAATATTCCATCTTCTCCCTTGACCCAACTGGTAAAGATCCATATATATATATATATATATATATATATATATATATATATATATATATATATATATATAGATAGATAGATTTGCTTGTTTTTATTCTTTCTACCACTTATTATTTATTTCATTGTAGCCTACAATAGAGTTATGAAGTCCCTATAACAAATATATTGCTGTGTTTCAGGAGAAACTCAACAATATTGATGAAAAATTACATTCAAGTCATTGTTTTACATATATTATTATAAACTAAAACACAAATATTTATATAAATGTTGCTGGAGAAGCCACATCATCTGCCTTTGTCTGCATGTTTGTGGTGCAGTGTAAATACAGCAATATTATCTGGAGAAATCTTTATCTTACGTTGATTGAGAAACTTTTGTTCCACTCAACTCTGGTTGGCACAGCTATAGGCAGAGTAGAATAGAATATACAAGACACGTCATGAGGCCAAGTCAACAGGAAGTCGGCCATTTTGAATCGAGGGTGCGCTTTCGCACATTTCCACACCTCGCATGTGATTAATGTTACAGGCTTCAAACTTGCCCAGGGTACTCTTCAGCCATGGGGGAATAAACATACAGAGGAACTTTCTCAAAGGACAAAGGGCGTGGCCTTGGCGATGCCTCAAAGTTTGACGACTTGCCACTGCTCGCCACCAAATAGAAAATCACGAATAACTTTTGCATATACTGTCCGATCATGACAAAATCTCATAGGGTTAAAGCTGGACACGACCTGAACACCTATATATGCGAATGGTGACACTTAACTGTAGCGCCACCTGCTGGTGGTAGGAAACGTCTCTGTTTCCACACTGTCTGATCATGACGAAATCTTATAGGGTGAATGCTGGACATGACCTGAACGCGTACATATGCGAATGGTGACACTACACTATAGCGCCACCTGCTGGTGGTAGTAAACGGAAAGTCAGTCTGATCCTGACGAAATGTCATAGGGTGAACGCTGGACACGGCCTGAACGCGTGCACATGATCGTACTGACACTTATGGTGCTGCCTGTTGGTGGTTGCTCGTCGGAAGGTGTCCAGCGCATACCCCAACGTGCGCAGGAGCTCGGGCCCGCTCAAGGCTGCTTGTAGCTTTAATTAAGTTTGAAGTCCAACCTCCAAGTAGTACTTTTGGACTGGTGGCGCTAGTGTCCTCTGCAGACCCCAACAACACAGTTCTAATCCAATAAGTCCTTACATTACCCAGACACCAGTGTCAATTCCATTTGTTATAATAAAGCTTTTAGAACACTGATGCACTTGGCTCCGCCCCCCATGTGACTAATTTCAGAACAGGACAACACATGTAAGTTTGAACAACTAACATACATCTTAGATATGGCATTTTAGCTGATATCTGCTAGCATGCTAGCTAACAGCTAACTGATACAGTCACAAAACAAAAGGTAGATATCTTGAAAATAGAATAGCACATAGACTTACTGTACAGTTGGAAAGTTCTTACCCTGAAATTGTGGTGTCTGACCAAGTTCCAGGTCTCTCAGATCTTCTGTTCTGAAGATTCATCATTTTCTGTAAACACAAAATATTGATAAAGCGTTGGGGTTTTTTTTGTTATTGGGTGTTTTTTTAATTTTTATATTACTTTTTACAGTGACAAATATGGGAGAACCTCTGGAGACAGAAGAGTTGGAGCGAGTGGATGGCGAAAGAGCTTTGGTCTTGCAGGTTGGTGATGGTGCAGAAGAATACTACATAGATGATTACTGCCTCAATGGGATGATTTTTAATGTATTACACCATTTTGTGCATGACCTTATTGGTGCTGTCATCACCCTTCAGCAAACCTGGGCAACATTTTTAGGGCTTGAGTGCTGATGACATCAGCAATCATCATTATGTTTACTATTATTATCACTATGTCTACCATTATTATTAGCAACAATAAATCACATGTTTGGTAGCTTTCCCATGCCCGAAAACTCACAAAAATTTGGTGCACATGGTCTTTGGACATGGGCGGGGGCAAATTGGCTCAATAGTGGCCCCTCAAAGTTTTGAAAAATTCAGCCCCTCATGTGAGTTTCACCTACAGACATGAAAATTGGTAGGCTCATAGGCTCAGACCATTTGTTCATTATAATGACATTTTTCTTGAGATCAGGCACGCAGACAGACGTCAGATGAGGTTGCGGTCGTTGGGTTTGTCTAGTGGTAGGTTAGGGAACAGTCCTCCAAAAGTGGTATCAATCGACTCCAAATGGAGAAACATGCTCCTAAACATTTTCTGGGAGAAACATCTTGGCTGCCACACTTAGGCAAATTTTCAGATACCATCTCAACCCCTTTCTATTCGAAGGACATTTTGGCTTATATCTCGGGAACTGAAAGCGTTATGGACTTGGGAGAGGGTGGCAAGTGCCCTAATACAGCATTTTATTCTGATACATATAGACTAACAGAAACATCATTGCTCCTTGCATTAGGACCCCTCAGAGATGTGCATCTGCTTACAACAAAATTCAAACAAACTTCTGTTATCCTTTGTTTTTAAACACAGAATAGCAAGCCCTTGGCCAGGACCATTGCTGGCCTTCTGGCCAGGAGAAGACCAATGTAGGTGGTCCGAGCCCCAGCATGGAGGTCTTCAGACTCCCTGTGAAGGAGAGGTGGAGGTTGGAGCTGCTGAAGGGAGTGCTTGATGCTATGGATGAGGGTGCTGAGGACAAACACAGTTATTATTATCTTTGTCTTTGAAACGAATGGATGCCGATGGCATGGATGAGGGGGGAAAGGAGGGGCAGGAATGAGGACACTGGAAAGAGAATTTAAAAAATGAAAACTGGCCTTAAAAACATATAGTTTGGATTGTGTTTATTATTACAGTAATCACGATTGTAACTGTGGCAACTGTCATTCCACATTGTTTAAATATTCAAGTGCAATAATAATACTCTGCCCATGCCTAACACTGGCAGTCATATCTTGCTGATGACTTCAGAACTGTCATTTGTGAGAGGCAGAAGCTGAAATGTGTTTTCATGCCAGGGTCACTAGATGGCAGCAAGAGACTGCACGTTAAGCCAGGATAAGTCACTTTGACATTTGATTAAAAGCCTCCAGGAAAAGACAAACACATTAATGTGGCTTGGATGTGATGGAGGCCTGCGTGCTATGCCACAATGCTTGCACCTTGAGATTCATTTACAGCTACTTTGCCTTTATTCACAGAGATCACTGTTTGTGTGAGGAACAAATGGTTCTACATGGTTCTTGATTTTTATTCTTTGGCACGACAGTGACGTGATCAGGTCCAACGCGCTGGCGCCAAAGTCCGTTGGCATCACTTTCTGCTACTTTTTATGTCCAACAGCAAGTAGATCCTCCTTAGTAATGGCCATAGCAACGTAGATGTTACTGTGTACATGCTGTCACAGACTCATCATGCCAGCTGAGAGAGAGGAGAGACGTATCCAGGGAGGTCAAAGCTGAACAGGAATATCATTTCAAGACATTTTTTCAAGACATTTTTAGGGGCATTTGGTTATCAACCATTCTGATTTTTCTGGGTTTTTTGTTTGTTTTAAGATAAGGGTTATCACAAATTTGATAATTAAAAGCTGATTCCACTGTAGGCCTAGAAATGGATATTCAGCCTATGTAGGAAAAGTTTTGAGAGCAACCAAAAAAAAAGGTTTGTTCAATCAAAAACCTACGCAATGGGCTATTAAAATAAACAAATAATATAATATAAAGTTCTAGCATATCAATTGTTTTTTGTTCTGTGACAACACTGGCTTTTGAAGCGGGTTAACCACACAGTCTCAGTAAATAAGTTATAAGCAGCGTGATATGATAGTGTTGAGGCATTTTTTCAATTGAGAATGATTAGGTGTGCTGTCTTTGAGCATATTCTAAATGTCCAGTAGACCAATCAGATTGTTTGGTAAGAACTAATTGTTGTATAGCTTCACTTATTACCTATTTTACCATGGTCTTTACCCTTGCCCTAACCACTCCCTACCACATGCCTGGTGTAATGGTAATTTAAATTTCTTTCTTACCGCTTTAGCTTCTCAATACGTAAAGGCTCATGAACCCAACATCTAGACTTAACAACCTTTAATGCAAAAAAAAACAAACTTGAGACCAGCTTCTCAATACGTAAAGGCTCATGAAGCCAACATCTAGCCTCGAGAGCCTTTAATGCTGAAAAAACTCAGTCGATCTCCAAGTGGCATCGAACACTAACAGAAGACTCACCGAGACCCTACCGTCCGGCTTTCTGAAGCCCAACCCTCTAGCGTCTTCCCCAAGGCTAGTCCCTTTCAGGGGTCTTGTAGTGGCCTTGAACCATGGTGGTTCAATTTAGTGTCCCACACAGGTCATCCAATGCTACTTTGTAGCCAATTCTTTAAAAAAAATCCTCATCTATGGCTAAAGCTGACCAGGGAACAGCAATGGCCTTCAGCCCACTGACTAAGACCTACGAAGTTGAACAAGCCATTGGCCAGTCTTTGCAACATATGACTAACAGACTGCAAGTATATGACCGAGCCCTGTTAAGCCAAATATGAGTGTATTGACTTGCAGTAGCTTTTGTAAAAACTAACGTATACGGTGGCCCTAGGACACATGACTTGCATATCTACCACATGAGGACGTGCCCAAAAATTGGCCCCAAATTTGAAGAAGTCACTCGAGACCAGCTTCTCAATACATAAAGGCTCATGAACCCAACATCTAGCCTTAACAACCTTTAATGCAAAAAAAACTTGAGACCAGCTTCTCAATACGTAAAGGCTCATGAACCCAACATCTAGCCTTAACAACCTTTAATGCAAAAAAAAAAACAAACTTGAGACCAGCTTCTCAATACGTAACGGCTCATGAAGCCAACATCTAGCCTCGAGAGCCTTTAATGCTGAAAAATCTCAGTCGATCTCCAAGTGGCATCGAACACTAACAGAAGACTCACCAAGACCCTACTGTCCGGCTTTCTGAAGCCCAACCCTCTAGCGTCTTCCCCAAGGCTAGTCCCTTTCAGGGGTCTTGTAGTGGCCTTGAACCATGGTGGTTCAATTTAATGTCCCACACAGGTCATCCAATGCTACTTTGTAGCCAATTCTTTTAAAAAAATCCTCATCTATGGCTAAAGCTGACCAGGGAACAGCAATGACCTTCAGCCCACTGACTAAGACCTACGAAGTTGAACAAGCCATTGGCCAGTCTTTGCAACATATGACTAAAAGACTCTGCAAGTATATGACCGAGGCCTGTTCAGCCAAATATGAGTGTATTGACTTGCAGTAGCTTTTGTAAAAACTAACGTATACGGTGGCCCTAGGACACATGACTTGCATATCTACCACATGGGGACGTGCCCAAAAATTGGCCCCAAATTTCAAGAATTCACTCGAGACCAGCTTCTCAATACGTAAAGGCTCATGAACCCAACATCTAGCCTTAACAACCTTTAATGCAAATAAAAAAACTTGAGACCAGCTTCTCAATACATAAAGGCTCATGAAGCCAACATCTAGCCTGAAGAGCCTCTAATGCTGAAAAAACTCAGTCGACATCCAAGTGGCATCGAACACTAACAGAGGGAATCACCGAGACTTTACCGTCCGGCTTTCTGAAGCCCAACCCTCTAGCGTCTTCCCCAAGGGTAGTCCCTTTCAGGGGTCTTGTAGTGGCCTTGAACCATGGTGGTTCAATTTAATGTCCCACACAGGTCATCCAATGCTACTTTGTAGCCAATTCTTTTTAAAAAATCCTCATCTATGGCTAAAGCTGACCAGGGAAAAGCAATGGCCTTCAGCCCACTGACTAAGACCTACGAAGTTGAACAAGCCATTGGCCAGTCTTTGCAACATATGACTAAAAGACTCTGCAAGTATATGACCGAGGCCTGTTCAGCCAAATATGAGTGTATTGACTTGCAGTAGCTTTTGTAAAAACTAACGTATACGGTGGCCCTAGGACACATGACTTGCATATCTACCACATGGGGACGTGCCCAAAAATTGGCCCCAAATTTCAAGAATTCACTCGAGACCAGCTTCTCAATACGTAAAGGCTCATGAACCCAACATCTAGCCTTAACAACCTTTAATGCAAATAAAAAAACTTGAGACCAGCTTCTCAATACATAAAGGCTCATGAAGCCAACATCTAGCCTCAAGAGCCTCTAATGCTGAAAAAACTCAGTCGACATCCAAGTGGCATCGAACACTAACAGAAGACTCACAGAGACCCTACCATCCTGCATTTTGAAGCCCAACCCTCCAGCGTCTTCCCCAAGGCTAGTCCCTTTCAGGGGTCTTGTAGTGGCCTTGAACCATGGTGGTTCAATTTAGTGTCCCACACAAGTCATCCAATGCTACTTTGTAGCCAATGCTTTTTTTTAAAATCCTCATCTATGGCTAAAGCTGACCAGGGAACAGCAATGGCCATCAGCCCACTGACTAAGACCTACGAAGTTGAACAAGCCATTGGCCAGTCTTTGCAACATATGACTAACAGACTCTGCAAGTATATGACCGAGGCCTGTTCAGCCAAATATGAGTGTATTGACTTGCAGTAGCTTTTGTAAAAACTAACGTATACGGTGGCCCTAGGACACATGACTTGCATATCTACCACATGGGGACGTGCCCAAAAATTGGCCCCAAATTTCAAGAATTCACTGGAGAACAGCTTCTCAATACGTAAAGGCTCATGAACCCAACATCTAGCCTTAACAACCTTTAATGCAAATAAAAAAACTTGAGACCAGCTTCTCAATACATAAAGGCTCATAAAGCCAACATCTAGCCTCAAGAGCCTCTAATGCTGAAAGAACTCAGTCGATATCCAAGTGGCATCGAACACTAACAGAAGACTCACAGAGACCCTACCATCCTGCATTTTGAAGCCCAACCCTCTAGCGTCTTCCCCAAGGCTAGTCCCTTTCAGGGGTCTTGTAGTGGCCTTGAACCATGGTGGTTCAATTAATGTCCCACACAAGTCATCCAATGCTACTTTGTAGCCAATGCTTTTTTTAAAATCCTCATCTATGGCTAAAGCTGACCAGGGAACAGCAATGGCCATCAGCCCACTGACTAAGACCTACGAAGTTGAACAAGCCATTGGCCAGTCTTTGCAACATATGACTAACAGACTCTGCAAGTATATGACCGAGACCTGTTAAGCCAAATATGAGTGTATTGACTTGCAGTAGCTTTTGTAAAAACTAACGTATACGGTGGCCCTAGGACACATGACTTGCATATCTACCACATGAGGACGTGCCCAGAAATTGGCCCCAAATTTGAAGAAGTCACTCGAGACCAGCTTCTCAATACATAAAGGCTCATGAACCCAACATCTAGCCTTAACAACCTTTAATGCAAAAAAAAAACTTGAGACCAGCTTCTCAATACGTAAAGGCTCATGAACCCAACATCTAGCCTTAACAACCTTTAATGCAAAAAAAACAAACTTGAGACCAGCTTCTCAATACGTAAAGGCTCATGAAGCCAACATCTAGCCTTAACAACCTTTAATGCAAAAAAAAACTTGAGACCAGCTTCTCAATACATAAAGGCTCATGAAGCCAACATCTAGCCTCAAGAGTCTTTAATGCTGAAAAAACTCATTCGATCTCCAAGTGGCATCGAACACTAACAGAATTTTCACAGAGACCCTACCGTCCGGCATTTTGAAGCCCAACCCTCTAGCGTCTTCCCCAAGGCTAGTCCCTTTCAGGGGTCTTGTAGTGGCCTTGAACCATGGTGGTTCAATTTAGTGTCCCACACAAGTCATCCAATGCTACTTTGTAGCCAATGCTTTTTTTTAAATCCTCATCTATGGCTAAAGCTGACCAGGGAACAGCAATGGCCATCAGCCCACTGACTAAGACCTACTAAGTTGAACAAGCCATTGGCCAGTCTTTGCAACATATGACAAACAGACTCTTCAAGTATATGACCGAGGCCTGTTCAGCCAAATATGAGTGTATTGACTTGCAGTAGCTTTTGTAAAAACTAGCGTATACGGTGGCCCTAGGACACATGACTTGCATATCTACCACATGAGGACGTGCCCAAAAATTGGCCCCAAGTTTCAAGAAGTCACTTGAGACCAGCTTCTCAATACATAAAGGCTCATGAACCCAACATCTAGCCTTAACAACCTTTAATGCAAAAAAAACAAACTTGAGACCAGCTTCTCAATACGTAAAGGCTCATGAAGCCAACATCTAGCCTTAACAACCTTTAATGCAAAAAAAAAACTTGAGACCAGCTTCTCAATACGTAAAGGCTCATGAAGCCAACATCTAGCCTTAACAACCTTTAATGCAAAAAAAACAAACTTGAGACCAGCTTCTCAATACGTAAAGGCTCATGAAGCCAACATCTAGCCTTAACAACCTTTAATGCAAAAAAAAACTTGAGACCAGCTTCTAAATACGTAAAGGCTCATGAAGCCAATATCTAGCCTCGAGAGCCTCTAATGCTGAAAAATCTCAGTCGATCTCCAAGTGGCATCGAACACTAACAGAAGACGCACCAAGTCCCTACCGTCCGGCTTTCTGAAGCCCAACCCTCTGGCGTCTTCCCCAAGGCTAGTCCCTTTCAGGGGTCTTGTAGTGATCTTGAACCATGGTGGTTCAATTTAATGTCCCACACAGGTCATCCAATGCTACTTTGTAGCCAATTCTTTTAAAAAAATCCTCATCTATGGCTAAAGCTGACCAGGGAACAGCAATGGCCATCAGCCCACTGACTAAGACCCACGAAGTTGAACAAGCCATTGGCCAGTCTTTGCAACATATGACTAACAGACATTGCAAGTATATGACCGAGGCCTGTTAAGCCAAATATGAGTGTATTGACTTGCAGTAGCTTTTGTAAAAACTAACGTATACGGTGACCCGAGGACACATGACTTGCATATCTATCACATGATGACGTTCCCAAAAATTGGCCCCAAGTTTCAAGAAGTCACTCGAGACCAGCTTCTCAATATATAAAGGCTCATGAAACCCAACATCTAGCCTTAACAACCTTTAATGCAAAAAAAAAAAAAAAAAACTTGAGACCAGCTTCTCAATACATAAAGGCTCATGAAGCCAACATCTAGCCTCAAGAGCCTCTAATGCTGAAAAAACTCAGTCGATATCCAAGTGGCATCGAACACTAACAGAAGACTCACCCAGACCCTACCATCCAGCATTTTGAAGCCCAACCCTCTAGCGTCTTCCCCAAGGCTAGTCCCTTTCAGGGGTCTTGTAGTGGCCTTGAACCATGGTGGTTCAATTTAGTGTCCCACACAAGTCATCCAATGCTACTTTGTAGCCAATGCTTTTTAAAAAATCCTCATCTATGGCTAAAGCTGACCAGGGAACAGCAATGGGCATCAGCCCACTGACTAAGACCCACGAAGTTGAACAAGCCATTGGCCAGTCTTTGCAACATATGACAAACAGACTCTGCAAGTATATGACCGAGGCCTGTTCAGCCAAATATGAGTGTATTGACTTGCAGTAGCTTTTGTAAAAACTAACATACACGGTGGCCCTAGGACACATGACTTGCATATCGACCACATGAGGACGTGGACAAAAATTGGCCCCAAATTTCAAGAAGTCACTTGAGACCAGCTTCTCAATACATAAAGGCTCATGAACCCAACATCTAGCCTTAACAACCTTTAATGCAAAAAAAAACTTGAGACCAGCTTCTCAATACGTAAAGGCTCATGAACCCAACATCTAGCCTTAACAACCTTTAATGCAAAAAAAAAACAAACTTGAGACCAGCTTCTAAATACGTAAAGGCTCATGAAGCCAATATCTAGCCTCGAGAGCCTCTAATGCTGAAAAATCTCAGTCGATCTCCAAGTGGCATCGAAAACTAACAGAAGACGCACCAAGACCCTACCGTCCGGCTTTCTGAAGCCCAACCCTCTGGCGTCTTCCCCAAGGCTAGTCCCTTTCAGGGGTCTTGTAGTGATCTTGAACCATGGTGGTTCAATTTAATGTCCCACACAGGTCATCCAATGCTACTTTGTAGCCAATTCTTTTAAAAAAATCCTCATCTATGGCTAAAGCTGACCAGGGAACAGCAATGGCCATAAGCCCACTGACTAAGACCCACGAAGTTGAACAAGCCATTGGCCAGTCTTTGCAACATATGACTAACAGACTTTGCAAGTATATGACCGAGGCCTGTTAAGCCAAATATGAGTGTATTGACTTGCAGTAGCTTTTGTAAAAACTAACGTATACGGTGACCCGAGGACACATGACTTGCATATCTATCACATGATGACGTTCCCAAAAATTGGCCCAAAATTTCAAGAAGTCACTCGAGACCAGCTTCTCAATGTATAAAGGCTCATGAACCCAACATCTAGCCTTAACAACCTTTAATGCAAAAAAAAAAACTTGAGACCAGCTTCTCAATACATAAAGCTCATGAAGCCAACATCTAGCCTCAAGAGCCTCTAATGCTGAAAAAACTCAGTCGATATCCAAGTGGCATCGAACACTAACAGAAGACTCACAGAGACCCTACCATCCAGCATTTTGAAGCCCAACCCTCTAGCGTCTTCCCCAAGGCTAGTCCCTTTCAGGGGTCTTGTAGTGGCCTTGAACCATGGTGGTTCAATTTAGTGTCCCACACAAGTCATCCAATGCTACTTTGTAGCCAATGCTTTTTTTTAAATCCTCATCTATGGCTAAAGCTGACCAGGGAACAGCAATGGCCATCAGCCCACTGACTAAGACCCACGAAGCTGAACAAGCCATTGGCCAGTCTTTGCAACATATGACTAACAGACTGCAAGTATATGACCGAGGCCTGTTAAGCCAAATATGAGTGTATTGACTTGCAGTAGCTTTTGTAAAAACTAACGTATACGGTGGCCCTAGGACACATGACTTGCATATCTACCACATGAGGACGTGGACAAAAATTGGCCCCAAATTTCAAGAAGTCACTCGAGACCAGCTTCTCAATACATAAAGGCTCATGAACCCAACATCTAGCCTTAACAACCTTTAATGCAAAAAAAAAACTTGAGACCAGTTTCTCAATACGTAAAGGCTCATGAAGCCAACATCTAGCCTTAACAACCTTTAATGCAAAAAAAAAACTTGAGACCAGCTTCTCAATACGTAAAGGCTCATGAAGCCAACATCTAGCCTCAAGAGCCTCTAATGCTGAAAAAACTCAGTCGATCTCCAAGTGGCATCGAACACTAACAGAAGACTCACCAAGACCCTACCGTCCGGCATTTTGAAGCCCAACCCTCTAGCGTCTTCCCCAAGGCTAGTCCCTTTCAGGGGTCTTGTAGTGGCCTTGAACCATGGTGGTTCAATTTAGTGTCCCACACAAGTCATCCAATGCTACTTTGTAGCCAATTCTTTTAAAAAAATCCTCATCTATGGCTAAAGCTGACCAGGGAACAGCAATGGCCTTCAGCCCACTGACTAAGACCTACAAAGTTGAACAAGCCATTGGCCAGTCTTTGCAACATATGACTAACAGACTCTGCAGGTATATGACCGAGGCCTGTTCAGCCAAATATTTGTGTATTGACTTGCAGTAGCTTTTGTAAAAACTAACGTATACGGTGGCCCTAGGACACATGACTTGCATATCTACCACATGGGGACGTGCCCAAAAATTGGCCCCAAATTTCAAGAAGTCACTCGAGACCAGCTTCTCAATACGTAAAGGCTCATGAAACCAAAATCTAGCCTCAAGAGTCTTTAATGCTGAAAAAACTCATTCGATCTCCAAGTGGCATCGAACACTAACAGAATTTTCACAGACACCCTACCGTCCGGCATTTTGAAGCCCAACCCTCTAGCGTCTTCCCCAAGGCTAGTCCCTTTCAGGGGTCTTGTAGTGGCCTTGAACCATGGTGGTTCAATTTAATGTCCCACACAGGTCATCCAATGCTACTTTGTAGCCAATTCTTTTTAAAAAATCCTCATCTATGGCTAAAGCTGACCAGGGAACAGCAATGGCCATCAGCCCACTGACTAAGACCTACGAAGTTGAACAAGCCATTGGCCAGTCTTTGCAACATATGACTAACAGACTCTGCAAGTATATGACCGAGGCCTGTTAAGCCAAATATGAGTGTATTGACTTGCAGTAGCTTTTGTAAAAACTAACGTATAAGGTGGCCCTAGGACACATGACTTGCATATCTACCACATGAGGACGTGCCCAAAAATTGGCCCCAAATTTCAAGAAGTCACTTGAGACCAGCTTCTTAATAAGTAAAGGCTCATGAACCCAACATCTAGACTTAATGGCCTTTAATGCAAAAAAAAACTTGAGACCAGCCTCTCAATATGCAAAGGCTCATGAACCCAACATCTACCCTCAAGAGCCTTTAATGCTGAAAAAACTCAGTCGATCTCCAAGTGGCATCGAACACGAACAGAAGACTCACAGAGACCCTACCGTCCGGCATTTTGAAGCCCAACCCTCTAGCGTCTTCCCCAAGGTTAGTCCCTTTCAGGGGTCTTGTAGTGGCCTTGAACCATGGTGGTTCAATTTAGTGTCCCACACATGTCATCCAATGCTACTTTGTAGCCAATTCTTTAAAAAAAATCCTCATCTATGGCTAAAGCTGACCAGGGAACAGCAATGGCCTTCAGCCCACTGACTAAGACCTACGAAGTTGAACAAGCCATTGGCCAGTCTTTGCGACATATGACTAACAGTCTTTGCAAGTATATGACCGAGGCCTGTTAAGCCAAATATGAGTGTATTGACTTGCGGTAGCTTTTGTAAAAACTAACGTATAAGGTGGCCCTAGGACACATGACTTGCATATCTACCACATGAGGACGTGCCCAAAGATTGGCCCCAAATTTCAAGAAGTCACTTGAGACCAGCTTCTTAATAAGTAAAGGCTCATGAACCCAACATCTAGACTTAATGGCCTTTAATGCAAAAAAAAACTTGAGACCAGCCTCTCAATATGCAAAGGCTCATGAACCCAACATCTACCCTCAAGAGCCTTTAATGCTGAAAAAACTCAGTCGATCTCCAAGTGGCATCGAACACGAACAGAAGACTCACAGAGACCCTACCGTCCGGCATTTTGAAGCCCAACCCTCTAGCGTCTTCCCCAAGGCTAGTCCCTTTCAGGGGTCTTGTAGTGGCCTTGAACCATGGTGGTTCAATTTAGTGTCCCACACATGTCATCCAATGCTACTTTGTAGCCAATTCTTAAAAAAAAATCCTCATCTATGGCTAAAGCTGACCAGGGAACAGCAATGGCCTTCAGCCCACTGACTAAGACCTACGAAGTTGAACAAGCCATTGGCCAGTCTTTGCGACATATGACTAACAGTCTTTGCAAGTATATGACCGAGGCCTGTTCAGCCAAATATGAGTGTATTGACTTGCAGTAGCTTTTGTAAAAACTAACGTATACGGTGGCTCTAGGACACATGACTTGCATATCTACCACATGGGGACGTGCCCAAAAATTGGCCCCAAATTTCAAGAAGTCACTCGAGACCAGCTTCTCAATACGTAAAGGCTCATGAACCCAAAATCTAGCCTCAAGAGTCTTTAATGCTGAAAAAACTCATTCGATCTCCAAGTGGCATCGAACACTAACAGAATTTTCACAGACACCCTACCGTCCGGCATTTTGAAGCCCAACCCTCTAGCGTCTTCCCCAAGGCTAGTCCCTTTCAGGGGTCTTGTAGTGGCCTTGAACCATGGTGGTTCAATTTAATGTCCCACACAGGTCATCCAATGCTACTTTGTAGCCAATTCTTTTTAAAAAATCCTCATCTATGGCTAAAGCTGACCAGGGAACAGCAATGGCCATCAGCCCACTGACTAAGACCTACGAAGTTGAACAAGCCATTGGCCAGTCTTTGCAACATATGACTAACAGACTCTGCAAGTATATGACCGAGGCCTGTTAAGCCAAATATGAGTGTATTGACTTGCAGTAGCTTTTGTAAAAACTAACGTATAAGGTGGCCCTAGGACACATGACTTGCATATCTACCACATGAGGACGTGCCCAAAAATTGGCCCCAAATTTCAAGAAGTCACTTGAGACCAGCTTCTTAATAAGTAAAGGCTCATGAACCCAACATCTAGACTTAATGGCCTTTAATGCAAAAAAAACTTGAGACCAGCCTCTCAATATGCAAAGGCTCATGAACCCAACATCTACCCTCAAGAGCCTTTAATGCTGAAAAAACTCAGTCGATCTCCAAGTGGCATCGAACACGAACAGAAGACTCACAGAGACCCTACCGTCCGGCATTTTGAAGCCCAACCCTCTAGCGTCTTCCCCAAGGCTAGTCCCTTTCAGGGGTCTTGTAGTGGCCTTGAACCATGGTGGTTCAATTTAGTGTCCCACACATGTCATCCAATGCTACTTTGTAGCCAATTCTTTAAAAAAATCCTCATCTATGGCTAAAGCTGACCAGGGAACAGCAATGGCCTTCAGCCCACTGACTAAGACCTACGAAGTTGAACAAGCCATTGGCCAGTCTTTGCAACATATGACTAACAGTCTTTGCAAGTATATGACCGAGGCCTGTTCAGCCAAATATGAGTGTATTGACTTGCAGTAGCTTTTGTAAAAACTAACGTATACGGTGGCCCTAGGACACATGACTTGCATATCTACCACATGGGGACATGCCCCAAAATTGGCCCCAAATTTCAAGAAGTCACTCGAGACCAGCTTTTCAATACGTAAAGGCTCATGAACCCAACATCTAGCCTCAAGAGCCGTTAATGCTGAAAAAACTCAGTCAATCTCCAAGTGGCATCGAACACTAACAGAATTTTCACAGAGACCCTACCATCCGGCATTTTGAAGCCCAACCCTCTAGCGTCTTCCCCAAGGCTAGTCCCTTTCAGGGGTCTTGTAGTGGCCTTGAACCATGGTGGTTCAATTTAGTGTCCCACAAAAGTCATCCAATGCTACTTTGTAGCCAATGCTTTAAAAAAAAATCCTCATCTATGGCTAAAGCTGACCAGGGAACAGCAATGGCCATCAGCCCACTGACTAAGACCCACGAAGTTGAACAAGCCATTGGCCAGTATTTGCAACATATGACTAACAGACTTTGCAAGTATATGACCGAGGCCTGTTAAGCCAAATATGAGTGTATTGACTTGCAGTAGCTTTTGTAAAAACTAACGTATACGGTGACCCGAGGACACATGACTTTCATATCTATCACATGATGACGTTCCCAAAAATTGGCCCCAAATTTCAAGAAGTCACTCAAGACCAGCTTCTCAATATATAAAGGCTCATGAACCCAACATCTAGCCTTAACAACCTTTAATGCAAAAAAAAAAAAAACTTGAGACCAGCTTCTCAATACATAAAGGCTCATGAAGCCAACATCTAGCCTCAAGAGCCTCTAATGCTAAAAAAAATTCAGTCGATATCCAAGTGGCATCGAACACTAACAGAAGACTCACAGAGACCCTACCATCCGGCATTTTGATGCCCAACCCTCTAGCGTCTTCCCCAAGGCTAGTCCCTTTCAGGGGTCTTGTAGTGGCCTTGAATCATGGTGGTTCAATTTAGTGTCCCACACAAGTCATCCAATGCTACTTTGTAGCCAATGCTTTTTTAAAAATCCTCATCTATGGCTAAAGCTGACCAGGGAACAGCAATGGCCATCAGCCCACTGACTAAGACCTACGAAGTTGAACAAGCCATTGGCCAGTCTTTGCAACATATGACTAACAGACTCTGCAAGTATATGACCGAGGCCTGTTAAGCCAAATATGAGTGTATTGACTTGCAGTAGCTTTTGTAAAAACTCACGTATAAGGTGGCCCTAGGACACATGACTTGCATATCTACCACATGAGGACGTGGACAAAAATTGGCCCCAAATTTCAAGAAGTCACTCGAGACCAGCTTCTCAATACATAAAGGCTCATGAACCCAACATCTAGCCTTAACAACCTTTAATGCAAAAAAAACTTGAGACCAGTTTCTCAATACGTAAAGGCTCATGAAGCCAACATCTACCCTCAAGAGCCTTTAATGCTGAAAAAACTCAGTCGATCTCCAAGTGGCATCGAACACTATCAGAAGACTCACAGAGACCCTACCATCCGGCATTTTGAAGCCCAACCCTCTAGCGTCTTCCCCAAGGCTAGTCCCTTTCCGGGGTCTTGTAGTGGCCTTGAACCATGGTGGTTCAATTTAGTGTCCCACACAAGTCATCCAATGCTACTTTGTAACCAATGCTTTTTTAAAAATCCTCATCTATGGCTAAAGCTGACCAGGGAAAAGCAATGGGCTTCAGCCCACTGACTAAGACCCACGAAGTTGAACAAGCCATTGGCCAGTCTTTGCAACATATGACTAACAGACTTTGCAAGTATATGACCGAGGCCTGTTAAGCCAAATATGAGTGTATTGACTTGCAGTAGCTTTTGTAAAAACTAACGTATACGGTGGCCCTAGGACACATGACTTGCATATCTACCACATGAGGACGTGCCCAAAAATTGGCCCAAAATTTCAAGAAGTCACTCGAGACCAGCTTCTCAATACATAAAGGCTCATGAACCCAACATCTAGCCTTAACAACCTTTAATGCAAAAAAAAACTTGAGACCAGCTTCTCAATACGTAAAGGCTCATGAACCCAACATCTAGCCTTAACAACCTTTAATGCAAAAAAAAAAACAAACTTGAGACCAGCTTCTCAATACGTAAAGGCTCATGAAGCCAACATCTAGCCTCGAGAGCCTTTAATGCTGAAAAATCTCAGTCGATCTCCAAGTGGCATCGAACACTAACAGAAGACTCACCAAGACCCTACCGTCCGACTTTCTGAAGCCCAACCCTCTAGCGTCTTCCCCAAGGCTAGTCCCTTTCAGGGGTCTTGTAGTGGCCTTGAACCATGGTGGTTCAATTTAATGTCCCACACAGGTCATCCAATGCTACTTTGTAGCCAATTCTTTTAAAAAAATCCTCATCTATGGCTAAAGCTGACCAGGGAACAGCAATGGCCTTCAGCCCACTGACTAAGACCTACGAAGTTGAACAAGCCATTGGCCAGTCTTTGCAACATATGACTAACAGACTCTGCAAGTATATGACCGAGGCCTGTTCAGCCAAATATGAGTGTATTGACTTGCAGTAGCTTTTGTAAAAACTAACGTATACGGTGGCCCTAGGACACATGACTTGCATATCTACCACATGGGGACGTGCCCAAAAATTGGCCCCAAATTTCAAGAAGTCACTCTAGACCAGCTTCTCAATACGTAAAGGCTCATGAACCCAACATCTAGCCTCAAGAGTCTTTAATGCTGAAAAAACTCATTCGATCTCCAAGTGGCATCGAACACTAACAGAATTTTCACAGACACTCTACCGTCCGGCATTTTGAAGCCCAACCCTCTAGCGTCTTCCCCAAGGCTAGTCCCTTTCAGGGGTCTTGTAGTGGCCTTGAACCATGGTGGTTCAATTTAGTGTCCCACAAAAGTCATCCAATGCTACTTTGTAGCCAATGCTTTAAAAAAAATCCTCATCTATGGCTAAAGCTGACCAGGGAACAGCAATGGCCATCAGCCCACTGACTAAGACCCACGAAGTTGAACAAGCCATTGGCCAGTCTTTGCAACATATGACTAACAGACTTTGCAAGTATATGACCGAGGCCTGTTAAGCCAAATATGAGTGTATTGACTTGCAGTAGCTTTTGTAAAAACTAACGTATACGGTGACCCGAGGACACATGACTTGCATATCTATCACATGATGACGTTCCCAAAAATTGGCCCCAAATTTCAAGAAGTCACTCAAGACCAGCTTCTCAATATATAAAGGCTCATGAACCCAACATCTAGCCTTAACAACCTTTAATGCAAAAAAAAAACTTGAGACCAGCTTCTCAATACATAAAGGCTCATGAAGCCAACATCTAGCCTCAAGAGCCTCTAATGCTAAAAAAAACTCAGTCGATATCCAAGTGGCATCGAACACTAACAGAAGACTCACAGAGACCCTACCATCCGGCATTTTGAAGCCCAACCCTCTAGCGTCTTCCCCAAGGCTAGTCCCTTTCAGGGGTCTTGTAGTGGCCTTGAATCATGGTGGTTCAATTTAGTGTCCCACACAAGTCATCCAATGCTACTTTGTAGCCAATGCTTTTTTAAAAATCCTCATCTATGGCTAAAGCTGACCAGGGAACAGCAATGGCCATCAGCCCACTGACTAAGACCTACGAAGTTGAACAAGCCATTGGCCAGTCTTTGCAACATATGACTAACAGACTGCAAGTATATGACCGAGGCCTGTTAAGCCAAATATGAGTGTATTGACTTGCAGTAGCTTTTGTAAAAACTAACGTATACGGTGGCCCTAGGACACATGACTTGCATATCTACCACATGAGGACGTGCCCCAAAATTGGCCCCAAATTTCAAGAAGTCACTCGAGACCAGCTTCTCAATACATAAAGGCTCATGAACCCAACATCTAGCCTTAACAACCTTTAATGCAAAAAAAACTTGAGACCAGTTTCTCAATACGTAAAGGCTCATGAAGCCAACATCTAGCCTCGAGAGCCTTTAATGCTGACAAATCTCAGTCGATCTCCAAGTGGCATCGAACACTAACAGAAGACTCACCATGACCCTACCATCCGGCATTTTGAAGCCCAACCCTCTAGCGTCTTCCCCAAGGCTAGTCCCTTTCAGGGGTCTTGTAGTGGCCTTGAACCATGGTGGTTCAATTTAATGTCCCACACAGGTCATCCAATGCTACTTTGTAGCCAATTCTTTTAAAAAAAATCCTCATCTATGGCTAAAGCTGACCAGGGAACAGCAATGGCCTTCAGCCCACTGACTAAGACCTACGAAGTTGAACAAGCCATTGGCCAGTCTTTGCAACATATGACTAACAGACTCTGCAAGTATATGACCGAGGCCTGTTCAGCCAAATATGAGTGTATTGACTTGCAGTAGCTTTTGTAAAAACTAACGTATACGGTGGCCCTAGGACACATGACTTGCATATCTACCACATGGGGACGTGCCCAAAAATTGGCCCCAAATTTCAAGAAGTCACTCTAGACCAGCTTCTCAATACGTAAAGGCTCATGAACCCAACATCTAGCCTCAAGAGTCTTTAATGCTGAAAAAACTCATTCGATCTCCAAGTGGCATCGAACACTAACAGAATTTTCACAGACACTCTACCGTCCGGCATTTTGAAGCCCAACCCTCTAGCGTCTTCCCCAAGGCTAGTCCCTTTCAGGGGTCTTGTAGTGGCCTTGAACCATGGTGGTTCAATTTAGTGTCCCACAAAAGTCATCCAATGCTACTTTGTAGCCAATTCTTTAAAAAAAATCCTCATCTATGGCTAAAGTTGACCAGGGAACAGCAATGGCCATCAGCCCACTGACTAAGACCCACGAAGTTGAACAAGCCATTGGCCAGTCTTTGCAACATATGACTAACAGACTTTGCAAGTATATGACCGAGGCCTGTTAAGCCAAATATGAGTGTATTGACTTGCAGTAGCTTTTGTAAAAACTAACGTATACGGTGGCCCTAGGACACATGACTTGCATATCTACCACATGAGGACGTGCCCAAAAATTGGCCCCAAATTTCAAGAAGTCACTCGAGACCAGATTCTCAATACATAAAGGCTCATGAACCCAACATCTAGCCTTAACAACCTTTAATGCAAAAAAAAACTTGAGACCAGCTTCTCAATACGTAAAGGCTCATGAACCCAACATCTAGCCTTAACAACCTTTAATGCAAAAAAAAAACAAACTTGAGACCAGCTTCTCAATACGTAAAGGCTCATGAAGCCAACATCTAGCCTCGAGAGCCTTTAATGCTGAAAAATCTCAGTCGATCTCCAAGTGGCATCGAACACTAACAGAAGACTCACCAAGACCCTACCGTCCGACTTTCTGAAGCCCAACCCTCTAGCGTCTTCCCCAAGGCTAGTCCCTTTCAGGGGTCTTGTAGTGGCCTTGAACCATGGTGGTTCAATTTAATGTCCCACACAGGTCATCCAATGCTACTTTGTAGCCAATTCTTTTAAAAAAATCCTCATCTATGGCTAAAGCTGACCAGGGAACAGCAATGGCCTTCAGCCCACTGACTAAGACCTACGAAGTTGAACAAGCCATTGGCCAGTCTTTGCAACATATGACTAACAGACTCTGCAAGTATATGACCGAGGCCTGTTCAGCCAAATATGAGTGTATTGACTTGCAGTAGCTTTTGTAAAAACTAACGTATACGGTGGCCCTAGGACACATGACTTGCATATCTACCACATGGGGACGTGCCCAAAAATTGGCCCCAAATTTCAAGAAGTCACTCTAGACCAGCTTCTCAATACGTAAAGGCTCATGAACCCAACATCTAGCCTCAAGAGTCTTTAATGCTGAAAAAACTCATTCGATCTCCAAGTGGCATCGAACACTAACAGAATTTTCACAGACACTCTACCGTCCGGCATTTTGAAGCCCAACCCTCTAGCGTCTTCCCCAAGGCTAGTCCCTTTCAGGGGTCTTGTAGTGGCCTTGAACCATGGTGGTTCAATTTAGTGTCCCACACAAGTCATCCAATGCTACTTTGTAGCCAATGCTTTTTTTTTTAAATCCTCATCTATGGCTAAAGCTGACCAGGGAACAGCAATGGCCTTCAGCCCACTGACTAAGACCTACGAAGTTGAACAAGCCATTGGCCAGTCTTTGCAACATATGTCTAACAGACTCTGCAAGTATATGACCGAGGCCTGTTAAGCCAAATATGAGTGTATTGACTTGCAGTAGCTTTTGTAAAAACTAACGTATACGGTGGCCCTAGGACACATGACTTGCATATCTACCACATGGGGACATGCCCCAAAATTGGCCCCAAATTTCAAGAAGTCACTCGAGACCAGCTTCTCAATACGTAAAGGCTCATGAACCCAACATCTAGCCTAAACAACCTTTAATGCAAAAAAAAACTTGAGACCAGCTTCTCAATACGCAAAGACTCATGAAGCCAACATCTACCCTCAAGAGCCTTTAATGCTGAAAAAACTCAGTCGATATCCAAGTGGCATCGAACATTATCAGAAGACTCACAGAGACCCTACCATCCGGCATTTTGAAGCCCAACCCTCGAGCGTCTTCCCCAAGGCTAGTCCCTTTCAGGGGTCTTGTAGTGGCCTTGAACCATGGTGGTTCAATTTAGTGTCTCACACAAGTCATCCAATGCTACTTTGTAACCAATGCTTTTTTAAAAATCCTCATCTATGGCTAAAGCTGACCAGGGAACAGCAATGGGCATCAGCCCACTGACTAAGACCCACGAAGTTGAACAAGCCATTGGCCAGTGTTTGCAACATATGACTAACAGACTTTGCAAGTATATGACCGAGGCCTGTTAAGCCAAATATGAGTGTATTGACTTGCAGTAGCTTTTGTAAAAACTAAGGTATACGGTGGCCCTAGGACACATGACTTGCATATCTACCACATGAAGACGTGCCCAAAAATTGGCCCCAAATTTCAAGAAGTCACTCGAGACCAGCTTCTCAATACATAAAGGCTCATGAACCCAACATCTAGCCTTAACAACCTTTAATGCAAAAAAAAAACTTGAGACCAGCTTCTCAATACGTAAAGGCTCATGAAGCCAACATCTAGCCTCGAGAGCCTTTAATGCTGACAAATCTCAGTTGATCTCCAAGTGGCATCGAACACTAACAGAAGACTCACAGAGACCCTACCATCCGGCATTTTGATGCCCAACCCTCTAGCGTCTTCCCCAAGGCTAGTCCCTTTCAGGGGTCTTGTAGTGGCCTTGAACCATGGTGGTTCAATTTAGTGTCCCACACAAGTCATCCAATGTTGTCATCCAATGTCATCCAATTGACTGAAGATGTTTCTGGCTGAATTAGCAACACCGACATCTTTCTTTTTAAGCCTTCAGGTTTTTGCTCCATGTTGAAACTCAAGTTCACATCCTGCCTCAGAGTATAATCATATGACTTTACAGTTGATTTGCTGAATGTTGTCACTATCTAGTGTCTTTCTGTTTACTAACAAGTCATGCTTGAGTAGATTATGCACAGGAGGGCAGTTTATAATGCGAGCAGTTACTTCAAAAGGTCCCATGAAATGGTTTTTTGTAATCCACATTAGAAATGTATGTAAGTCTGGGACTCAAATTGTGACAAACTTGTCAGTTCTAAATTTGGCAGGGAATTTTCTTTGCCCTTTTGATTATTCATAATGTTCATTTACACATTTAGATGGTAAAAAAAATGTTTTTTCATTTCTTTTTCATGTTAAAGGAACTTAAGATGTTCATTCATTTTTGAGATAGTTTCCCTGCTTGATTTTAACTAATTATGAAACAAATCACTGCCGTGTTTTGGCTTCTTGTTTTTGAAGTCTGAATTTATGTTTACCTGCATTCGTGATGCTGTGTTTATGGACCACAGCCATATAACTGTAGACAAACCAGCCCTGTTTTTCTATCAATTTTGATTATGTTGACCAACCACATGGTATTAAGTTTTTTTTTTCCTTTCCCATCCAAAGCTGTAAATTTGAACCTTTTAGTAGTAGAGGTAGCTATGGTGTCATTAGTGTTTCTTTTTACATAATTTTGCTGATAGGTAACATGTTGGCTGCTATCATTTTGTTTGAGTTAACACAAGTATGAGGGGCTGGCTGGATCACCCCACACAATGTTCCCTTTTTACAGTAGCTTTCATGAATGGTAGCAAAGATTGAGAGGAAGAGAGAAATGACACTGTGGAATACTAATGCTGATAATTTGACTGTGAAAAACATGGGTTTTTTGCGGGGAGGGGTTCTTTTAAGAGAAAAATTGGGATGTTTTTTATATGGCTCAAATCACTTGTTCATATCTCCAGAAAAAAAAAAGATCAAGTCATAACTGAAGCATCAGGATTGTTTCTCATTACAGACAAATGTTTATCAGCACTTCAGTTGATGTGACCAACAGTGGCGGACTACTTTGCGGCGTTGAAGAGGGTGGGGCAGACTGCTGCCACCCAAATCAATTACGTGAAAAGCTTGATGAAATTAATCTTGTACATCAAGGTGCACCACGGTGCTCGGGACCCTGCACTGCTCCACAGCTGCGTCCCTGACAAAGCATTCGAGTTCCCTGAAGGGAGTCAGCTTGCCCAATATTTTGAAGATCCCTAAACTAAAAGGCAGAGCAGAGTGTGACTGTTCCCTATAAGCCTCCACAGTGGGGTTCTGAGATGACAACCATCCTGCTGAGCTTTATGTGCAACAGTTCCTGTATGGGAGGAATGAACCGCAGGAGGAGGAAAAGGATGTCTATATTCTGAAAGTTTATGGTAAAGAGCGATATGAGATGTTAAAGAAAATCAACGATGGACTGGATTTGGTGGAAAAAGAGGGGAAAAACGAAACCAAAGCAAAGCAAGACATTCCTGCTCCCTCATGTGGAAAGAGACTCCTGCAACGAGAAGAGAAGAGTGACAGTGACTGACTGAAGATGTTTCTGGCTGAATTAGCAACACCGACATCTTTCTTTTTAAGCCTTCAGGTTTTTGCTCCATGTTGAAACTCAAGTTCACATCCTGCCTCAGAGTATAATCATATGACTTTACAGTTGATTTGCTGAATGTTGTCACTATCTAGTGTCTTTCTGTTTACTAACAAGTCATGCTTGAGTAGATTATGCACAGGAGGGCAGTTTATAATGCGAGCAGTTACTTCAAAAGGTCCCATGAAATGGTTTTTTGTAATCCACATTAGAAATGTATGTAAGTCTGGGACTCAAATTGTGAGAAACTTGTCAGTTCTAAATTTGGCAGGGAATTTTCTTTGCCCTTTTGATTATTCATAATGTTCATTTACACATTTAGATGGTAAAAAAAATGTTTTTTCATTTCTTTTTCATGTTAAAGGAACTTAAGATGTTCATTCATTTTTGAGATAGTTTCCTGCTTGATTTTAACTAATTATGAACAAATCACTGCCGTGTTTTGGCTTCTTGTTTTGAAGTCTGAATTTATGTTTACCTGCATTCGTGATGCTGTGTTTATGGACCACAGCCATATAACTGTAGACAAACCAGCCCTGTTTTTCTATCAATTT
>JAGFBZ010003040.1:0-10853 GCA_018398805.1 Hirundichthys speculiger
GTCCCTGAGTCTCGAGTCTCAGAGTCTCAGAGTCCAGAGTCCAGAGTCCCAGAGTCCCAGAGTCTCAGAGTCTCAGAGTCAGAGTCCCAGAGTTTCAAAGTCCCAGAGTCCCTGAGTCTCAGAGTCAAGAGTCCCAGAGTCCAGAGTCTCAGCCTAGAGTACCAGAGTCCCTGAGTCTCAGAGTACCAGAGTCCCAGAGTCCCAGAGTCCCAGGGTCTTGGGTCGGAGTACGGAGTCGGAGTACCGGAGTCCCAGAGTCCCAGAGTCCTCAGAGTCTTCAAGTCCCAGAGTACCAGAGTCCCAGAGTCCAAGAGTCCAGAGAGTCCCAGAGTCTCAGAGTCCCAGAGTCTCAGAGTTCTCAGAGTCCCAGAGTCCCAGAGTCCCATGAGTCTCCAGAGTCCCTCAGAGTCTCAGAGTCTCAGAGTCTCAGAGTCTCAGAGTCCCAGAGTCCCAGAGTCCCTCAGAGTCCAAGAGTCCCAGAGTTTCAAAGTCCCAGAGTCCCTGAGTCTCAGAGTCCCAGAGTCCCAGAGTATCAGAGTTTCAAGTCCCAGAGTCCCTGAGTCTCAGAGTCTCAGAGTCCCAGAGTCCTCAGAGTTTCAAAGTCCCAGAGTCCCAGAGTCCCAGAGTCCAGAGTCAGTCCCAGAGTTCCCAGAGTCCCAGAGTCCCAGAGTCCCAGTCCCAGAGTCCCAGAGTCTCCAGAGAGAGTCTCAGAGTCTCAGAGTCTCCCTCAGAGTCCCAGAGTCCCAGAGTCCCAGAGTCCCAGAGTCTCCAGAGTCCCAGAGTCCCAGAGTCCCTGAGTCTCAGAGTCCAGAGTCCAGTCCCAGAGTCCCAGAGTCCCAGAGTCCAGAGTCTCAGAGTCTCAGAGTCTCAGAGTCCCAGAGTCCCAGAGTCTCAGAGTCTCTCCCAGAGAGTCCAGAGTCCCAGAGTCAGAGTCCCAGAGTCTCAGAGTCTCAGAGTCTCAGAGTCCCAGAGTCCCAGAGTCCCAGAGTCTCAGAGTCTCAGAGTCCAGAGTCCCAGAGTCCCAGAGTCCCAGAGTCCCAGAGTCCCAGAGTCCCAGAGTCCCAGAGTCTCAGAGTCTCAGAGTCTCAGAGTCCCAGAGAGTCCAGAGAGTCCAGAGTCCCTGAGTCTCAGAGTCCCAGAGTCCCTCAGAGAGTCCCAGATCCCAGAGTCCCAGAGTCTCAGAGTCTCAGAGTCCCAGAGTCCCAGAGTCCCAGAGTCCCAGAGTCCCATCTCAGAGTCTTCAGAGTCCCAGAGTCCAAAGTCCCAGAGTCCCTGAGTCTCAGAGTCTCCCAGAGTCCCAGAGTCTCAGAGTCTCAGAGTCCAGAGTCCCAGAGTCCCAGAGTCTCAGAGTCCAGAGTCCAGAGTCCCAGAGTCCCAGAGTCCCAGAGTCCCAGAGTCTCAGAGTCCCGGAGTCGGGAGTCCGGAGTCCAGAGAGTCCAGAGTCCCAGAGTCTCAGAGTCTTCAGAGTCCCAGAGTCCAGAGTCCCAGAGTCTCAGAGTTCCAGAGTCCCAGAGTCCCAGAGTCTCAGAGTCCCAGAGTCTCAGAAGTCCCAGAGAGTCCCAGAGTCTCCCAGAGTCCCAGAGTCCCAGAGTCCCAGAGTCCCTGAGTCCCTGAGAGTCTCAGAGTCTCAGAGTCTCAGAGTCTCAGAGTCTCAGAGTCCAGAGTCCCAGAGTCCCAGAGTCTCAGAGTCCAGAGTCCCAGAGTTTCAAAGTCCCAGAGTCCCTGAGTCTCCTGAGTCCCAGAGTCATCAGAGTTTCAAAGTCCCAGAGTCCCTGAGTCTCAGAGTCCCAGAGTCCCAGAGTCCAGAGTTCTCAAGTCCCAGAGTCCCAGAGTCCAGAGTCCCAGAGTCCCAGAGTCCCAGAGTCCAGAGTCCCTTCTCAAGAGTCCCAGAGTCTCAGAGTCCAGAGTCTCAGAGTCCCAGAGTCCCAGAGTCCCAGAGTCTCAGAGTCTCAGAGTCCCAGAGTCCAGAGTCTCAGAGTAGAGTTCAGAGTCCCAGAGTCCCAGAGTCCCAGAGTCCCAGAGTCTCAGGTCCAGAGTAGAGAGTCTCAGAGTCCAGAGTCCCTCAGAGTCTCAGAGTCTCAGAGTCCCAGAGTCCCAGAGTCCCAGAGTCTGAGTCCAGAGTCCCCAGAGTCACAGAGTCTCAGAGTCTCAAAGTGTCAGAGTCCCAGAATCCCAAAGTCCCAGAGTCTCAGAGTCTCAGAGTCCAAGAGTCCCAGAGTCTCAGAGTCTCAGAGTCCAAGAGTCTCAGAGTCCAGAGTCCAGAGTCCCTGAGTCTCAGAGTCCCAGAGTTTCAAAGTCCCAGAGTCCCTGAGTCTCAGAGTCTCAGAGTCCTAGAGTCCCAGAGTCCCAGAGTCCCAGAGTCTCAGAGTTTCAGAGTGAGTCCCAGAGTCCCAGAGTCCCAGAGTCCAGAGTCCCCTTCAGAGTCCCAGAGTCTCCAGAGTCCAGAGTCTCAGAGTCTCAGAGTCCCAGAGTCCCAGAGTCCCAGAGAGTCCCAGAGTCTCAGAGTCTCAGAGTCTCTCAGAGTCCCAGAGTCCCAGAGTCCCAGAGTCTCAGAGTCCCAGAGTCCAGAGTCCCAGAGTCCCAGAGTCCCAGAGTCTCCCAGAGTCCCAGAGTCCCAGAGTCCCAGAGTCCCAGAGTCTCAGAGAGTCCAGAGTCCAGAGTCCAGAGTCCCAGAGTCCCAGAGTCCCAGAGTCCCAGAGTCCCAGAGTCTCAGAGTCTCAGAGTCCAGAGTCCCAGAGTGAGTCTCAGAGAGAGAGTTCCCAGAGTCCCAGAGTCCCAGAGTCTCAGAGTCTCAGAGTCCAGAGTCCCAGAGTCTCAGAGTCTCAGAGTCCCAGAGTCCCAGAGTCCCTGAGTCTCAGAGTCTCAGAGTCTCAGAGTCTCAGAGTCAGAGTCCCAGAGTCCCAGAGTCCCAGAGTCCAGAGTCCAGAGTTTCAGAAGTCCCAGAGTCCCAGAGTCTCAGAGTCCCAGAGTCCCAGAGTCTCAGAGTCTCAGAAGTCCAGAGTCCCAGAGTCTCAGAGTCTCAGAGTCCAGAGTCCAGTCAGTCTCAAGAGTCCCAGAGTCCCAGAGTCCAGAGTCTCAGAGTCTCAGAGTCCAAGAGTCCCAGAGTCCCAGAGTCCCCCAGAGTCTCAGAGTCTCAGAGTCCCAGAGTCCCAGAGTCCAGAGTCTCAGAGTCTCAGAGTCCCAGAGAGTCCCAGAGTCCCAGAGTCTCCAGAGTCTCAGAGTCTCAGAGTCCTTCAAAGTCCCAGAGTCCCAGAGTCTCAGAGTCTCAAGAGTCCCAGAGTCCCAGAGTCCCAGAGTCCTCAGAGAGTCCTCAGAGTCCAGAGTCCCAGAGTCCAGAGTCTCAGAGTCTCAGAGTCCAGAGTCTCAGAGTCCCAGAGTCCCAGAGTCCCAGAGTCCCAGAGTCCCAGAGTCCAGAGTCCCTGAGTCCCTGAGTCCCAGAGTCTCAGAGTCTCAGAGTCTCAGAGTCTCAGAGTCCCAGAGTCCCAGAGTCTCAGAGTCTCAGAGTCCCAGAGTCCCTGAGTCTCAGAAGAGTCCAGAGTCCAGAGAGTCCCAGAGTCCCAGAGTCCCAGAGTCTCAGAGTCTCAGAGTCCCAGAGTCCCAGAGTCCCAGAGTCCTCAGAGTCTCTCAGAGTCCAGTCCAGAGTCCCAGAGTCCCAGAGTCCAGAGTCTCAGAGTTCCCAGAGTCCCAGAGTCCCAGAGTCCAGAGTTCCAGAGTCCAGAAGAGTCCCAGAGTCCCAGAGTCCCAGAGTCCCCAGAGTCTCAGAGTCTCAGAGTCTCAGAGTCCCAGAGTCCCAGAGTCTCAGAGTCTCAGAGTCCAGAGAGTCTCCAGAGTCCAGAGTCCAGAGTCTCAGAGTCTCAGAGTCTCAGAGTCCCAGAGTCCCAGAGTCTCCCAGAGTCTCAGAGTCTCAGAGTCCCAGAGTCCCAGAGTCTCCCCAGAGTCCCAGAGTCTCAGAGTTCAAGTCCCAGAGTTTCAGAAAGTCCCAGAGTCCCTGAGTCTCAGAGTTCCAGAGTCCCAGAGTCCCAGAGTCTCGAGTTCAGTCCCAGAGTCCAGAGTCTCAGAGTCTCAGAGTCCCAGAGTCCCAGAGTCCAGAGTCCAGAGAGAAGAGTCCCAGAGTCCAGAGTCCAGAGAGTCCAGAGTCTCAGAGTCTCAGAGTCTCAGTCTCAGTCCAGTCCCAGAGTCCCAGAGTCCCAGAGTCTCAGAGTCCAGAGTCCCAGAGTCCCAGAGTCCCAGAGTCTCAGAGTCCCAGAGTCCCAGAGTCCAGAGAGTCTCAGAGTCTCAGAGTCCAGAGTCCAGAGTCTCAGAGTCAGAGAGTCTCAGAGTCCCAGAGTCCCAGAGTCCCAGAGTCCCAGAGTCCAGAGTCTCAGAGTCCCAGAAGAGTCCCAGAGTTTTAAAGTCCCAGAGTCCCTGAGTCTCAGAGTCTCAGAGTCTCAGAGTCTCAGAGTCTCAGAGTCCAGAGTCTCAGAGTCCAGAGTCCAGAGTCCAGAGTCCAGAGTCCAGAGTCCTCAGAGTCCAGAGTCCCAGAGTCCCAGAGTCTCAGAGTTTCAAAGTCCCAGAGTCCCAGAGTCTCAGAGTCCCAGAGTCCCAGAGTCCCAGAGTCTCAGAGTTTCAAAGTCCCAGAGTCCCAGAGTCTAAGAGTTTAAAAGTCCTAGAGTCACAGGGTCTCAGAGTCCCAGAGTCCCAGAGTCCCAGAGTCCCTGAGTCTTAGAGTCCCAGAGTCCCAGAGTCCCTGAGTCTCATAAGTCCCAGAGTCCCAGAGTCTCAGAGTTTCAAAGTCCCAGAGTCTCAGAGTCTCAGAGTCTCAGAGTCCCTGAGTCCCTGAGTCCCTGAGTCTCAGAGTCTCAGAGTCTCAGAGTCTCAGAGTCTCAGAGTCCCAGAGTCCCAGAGTCTCAGAGTCCAAGAGTCCCAGAGTTTCAAAGTCCCAGAGTCCCTGAGTCTCAGAGTCCGAGAGTCCCAGAGTATCAGAGTTTCAAAGTCTCAGAGTCCCTGAGTCTCAGAGTCCCAGAGTCCCAGAATCTGAGAGTTTCAAAGTCCCAGAGTCCCAGAGTCCCAGAGTCTCAGAGTCTCAGAGTCCAAGAGTCCCAGAGTTTCAAAGTCCCAGAGTCCCTGAGTCTCAGAGTTCCAGAGTCCCAGAGTCTCAGAGTCTCAGAGTCTCAGAGTCCTAGAGTACCAGAGTCCCTGAGTCTCAGAGTACCAGAGTCCCGGAGTCCCAGAGTCCCAGAGTCTTAGGGTACCGGAGTACGGGAGTACCGGAGTACGGGAGTACCGGAGTACCGGAGTACCGGAGTCCCAGAGTTTCAGAGTCTCAGAGTCTCAAGTCCCAGAGTACCAGAGTCCCAGAGTCTCAAAATTCCAGAGTCCGAGAGTCCCAGAGTCTAAGAGTTTCAAAGTCCCAGAGTCACAGAGTCTCAGAGTCTCAGAGTCCAAGAGTCCCAGAGTCCCAGAGTCCCAGAGTCCCAGAGTCTCAGAGTTTCAAAGTCCCAGAGTCTCAGAGTCTCGGAGTCCCAGAGTCCCAGAGTCCCTGAGTCTCAGAGTCCCAGAGTCCCTGAGCCTCAAAATTCCAGAGTCCCAGAGTCCCAGAGTCCCTGAGTCTCAGAGTGTCAGAGTCCAAGAGTCTCAGAGTTTCAAAGTCTCAGAGTCCCAGAGTTCCCAGAGTCTCAGAGTCTCAGAGTCTCAGAGTCTCAGAGTCCCAGAGTCCCAGAGTCCCAGAGTCCCAGAGTCTCAGAGTCTCAGAGTCCAAGAGTCCCAGAGTTTCAAAGTCCCAGAGTCCCTGAGTCTCAGAGTCCCAGAGTCTCAGAGTTTCAAAGTCCCAGAGTCCCAGAGTCTCAGAGTTTCAAAGTCTCAGAGTCCCAGAGTCCCAGAGTTCCTGAGTCTCAGAGTCTCAGAGTCCCAGAGTCCCAGAGTCTCAGAGTTTCAAAGTCCCAGAGTCACAGAGTCTCAGAGTCCCAGAGTCCCAGAGTCCCAGAGTCCCAGAGTCCCTGGGTCCCTGAGTCCCTGAGTCTCAGAGTCTCAGAGTCTCAGAGTCCCAGAGTTCCAAAAGTCCCAGAGTCCCTGAGTCTCAGAGTCCGAGAGTCCCAGAGTCTCAGAGTTTCAAAAGTCTCAGAGTCCCTGAGTCTCAGAGTCCCAGAGTTCCCAGAATCTGAGAGTTTCAAAGTCCCAGAGTCCCAGAGTCCCAGAGTCTCAGAGTCTCAGAGTCCAAGAGTCCCAGAGTTTCAAAGTCCCAGAGTCCCTGAGTCTCAGAGTTCCAGAGTCCCAGAGTCTCAGAGTCTCAGAGTCTCAGAGTCCAGAGTCCAGAGTCCCTGAGTCTCAGAGTACCAGAGTCCCGGAGTCCCAGAGTCCCAGAGTCCCAGGGTACTGAGTCAGGAGTACCGGAGTACGGGAGTACCGGAGTACCGGAGTACCGGAGTCCCAGAGTCTCAGAGTCTCAGAGTCTCAAGTCCCAGAGTCCCAGAGTCCCAGAGTCTCAAAATTCCAGAGTCCGAGAGTCCCAGAGTCTAAGAGTTTCAAAGTCCCAGAGTCACAGAGTCTCAGAGTCTCAGAGTCCCAGAGTCCCAGAGTCCCAGAGTCCCAGAGTCTCAGAGTTCAGAAGTCCAGAGTCTCAGAGTCTCCAGAGTCCCAGAGTCCCAGAGTCCCTGAGTCTCAGAGTCCCAGAGTCCCTGAGTCCTCAAAAGTCCAGAGTCCCAGAGTCCCAGAGTCCCAGAGTCTCAGAGTCTCAGAGTCCAAGAGTCTCAGAGTTTCAAAGTCTCAGAGTCCCAGAGTTCCTGAGTCTCAGAGTCTCAGAGTCTCAGAGTCTCAGAGTCCCAGAGTCCCAGAGTCCCAGAGTCTCAGAGTCTCAGAGTCCAGAGTCCAGAGTCCCAGAGTTCAGAGTCCCAGAGTCTCAGAGTCTCAGAGTCCCAGAGTCCCAGAGTTTCAAAGTCCCAGAGTCCCAGAGTCTCAGAGTTTCAAAGTCCCAGAGTCCCAGAGTCCCAGAGTTCCTGAGTCTCAGAGTCTCAGAGTCCCAGAGTCCCAGAGTCTCAGAGTTTCAAAGTCCCAGAGTCACAGAGTCTCAGAGTCCCAGAGTCCCAGAGTCCCAGAGTCCCAGAGTCCCAGAGGAGTCCCAGAGTCCCAGAGTCTCAGAGTCTCAGAGTCTCAGAGTCCCAGAGTCCCAGAGTCCCAGAGTCCCTGAGTCTGAGAGTCCCAGAGTCCCTGAGCCTCAAAATTCCAGAGTCCCAGAGTCCCAGAGTCCCTGAGTCTCAGAGTGTCAGAGTCTCAGAGTCCCAGAGTCCCAGAGTCCCAGAGTCCAAGAGTCTCAGAGTTTCAAAGTCTCAGAGTCCCAGAGTTCCTGAGTCTCAGAGTCTCAGAGTCTCAGAGTCCCAGAGTCCCAGAGTCCCAGAGTCTCAGAGTCTCAGAGTCCAAGAGTCCCAGAGTTTCAAAGTCCCAGAGTCCCTGAGTCTCAGAGTCCCAGAGTCTCAGAGTTTCAGAGTCTCAGAGTCCCAGAGTCCAAGAGTCCTGAGTCTCAGAGTCTCAGAGTCCCAGAGTCCCAGAGTCTCAGAGTTTCAAAGTCCCAGAGTCACAGAGTCTCAGAGTCCCAGAGTCCCAGAGTCCCAGAGTCCCAGAGTCCCAGAGTCCCTGGGTCCCTGAGTCCCTGAGTCTCAGAGTCTCAGAGTCTCAGAGTCTCAGAGTCCAGAGTCCCAGAGTCCCAGAGTCCCAGAGTCTCAGAGTTTCAGAGTCTCAGAGTCCAGAGTCTCAGAGTCTCAGAGTCCCAGAGTCCCAGAGTCCCAGAGTCTCAGAGTCTCAGAGTCCAGAGTCCCAGAGTTTCAGAGTCCCAGAGTCCCTGAGTCAGAGTCTTCAGAGTCCCAGAGTCTCAGAGTTCAAAGTCCCAGAGTCCCAGAGTCTCAGAGTTTCAAAGTCCCAGAGTCCCTGAGTCTCAGAGTCCCAGAGTTTCAAAGTCCCAGATTCCCTGAGTCTCAGAGTCTCAGAGTCCTAGAGTCCCAGAGTCCCAGAATCTCAGAGTTTCAATGTCCCAGAGTTTCAAAGTCCCAGAGTCCCTGAGTCTCAGAGTTCCAGAGTCCCAGAGTCTCAGAGTCTCAGAGTCCTAGAGTACCAGAGTCCCTGAGTCTCAGAGTACCAGAGTCCCGGAGTCCCAGAGTCCCAGAGTCTTAGGGTACTGGAGTACGGGAGTACTTGAGTACCGGAGTCCCAGAGTCTCAGAGTTTCAAGTCCCAGAGTACCAGAGTCCCAGAGTCTCAAAGTTCCAGAGTCCCAGAGTCCCAGAGTCTCAGAGTTTCAAAGTCCCAGAGTCACAGAGTCTCAGAGTCCCAGAGTCTCAGAGTCCCTGAGTCTCAGAGTTTCAAAGTCCCAGAGTCTCAGAGTCTCAGAGTCTCAGAGTCCCAGAGTCCCAGAGTCCCTGAGTTTCAGAGTCCCAGAGTCCCAGAGTCCCTGAGTCTCAAAATTCCAGAGTCCCAGCGTCCCAGAGTTCCAGAGTCCCTGAGTCTCAGAGTCTCAGAGTCTCAGAGTCCCAGAGTCCCAGAGTCCCAGAGTCTCAGAGTTTCAAAGTCTCATAGTCCCAGAGTCCCAAAGTACTGAGTCTCAGAGTCTCAGAGTCCCAGAGTCACAGAGTCCCAGAGTCTCAAGTCCCAGAGTCCCAGAGTCCCAGAATCTCAAAGTTTCAAAGTCCCAGAGTCCCAGAGTCTAAGAGTTTAAAAGTCCCAGAGTCACAAGGTCTCAGAGTCCCAGAGTCCCAGAGTCCCTGAGTCTTAGAGTCCCAGAGTCCCTGAGTCTCAAAATTCTAGAGTCCCAGAGTCCCAGAGACTCAGAGTTTCAAAGTCCCAGAGTCTCAGAGTCTCAGAGTCTCAGAGTCCCTGAGTCCCTGAGTCCCTGAGTCTCAGAGTCTCAGAGTCTCAGAGTCTCAGAGTCTCAGAGTCCCAGAGTCCCAGAGTCCAAGAGTCCCAGAGTTTCAAAGTCCCAGAGTCCCTGAGTCTCAGAGTCCGAGAGTCCCAGAGTATCAGAGTTTCAAAGTCTCAGAGTCCCTGAGTCTCAGAGTCCCAGAGTCCCAGAATCTGAGAGTTTCAAAGTCCCAGAGTCCCAGAGTCCCAGAGTCCCAGAGTCTCAGAGTCTCAGAGTCCCAGAGTCCCAGAGTCCCAGAGATTCAAAGTCCCAGAGTCCCTGAGTCTCAGAGTTCCAGAGTCCCAGAGTCTCAGAGTCTCAGAGTCTCAGAGTCTCAGAGTCCTAGAGTACCAGAGTCCCTGAGTCTCAGAGTACCAGAGTCCCGGAGTCCCAGAGTCCCAGAGTCTTAGGGTACCGGAGTACGGGAGTACGGGAGTACCGGAGTACCGGAGTCCCAGAGTTTCAGAGTCTCAGAGTCTCAAGTCCCAGAGTACCAGAGTCCCAGAGTCTCAAAATTCCAGAGTCCGAGAGTCCCAGAGTCCCAGAGTCTAAGAGTTTCAAAGTCCCAGAGTCACAGAGTCTCAGAGTCTCAGAGTCCCAGAGTCCCAGAGTCCCAGAGTCCCAGAGTCTCAGAGTTTCAAAGTCCCAGAGTCTCAGAGTCTCGGAGTCCCAGAGTCCCAGAGTCCCTGAGTCTCAGAGTCCCAGAGTCCCTGAGCCTCAAAATTCCAGAGTCCCAGAGTCCCAGAGTCCCTGAGTCTCAGAGTCTCAGAGTCTCAGAGTCCCAGAGTCCCAGAGTCCCAGAGTCCCAGAGTCCCAGAGTCCCAGAGTCCAAGAGTCTCAGAGTTTCAAAGTCTCAGAGTCCCAGAGTTCCTGAGTCTCAGAGTCTCAGAGTCTCAGAGTCCCAGAGTCCCAGAGTCTCAGAGTTTCAGAGTCTCAGAGTCTCAGAGTCTCAGAGTCTCAGAGTCCCAGAGTCCCAGAGTCCCAGAGTCTCAGAGTCTCAGAGTCCAGAGTTCCCAGAGTTTCAAAGTCTCAGAGTCCCTGAGTCTCAGAGTCCAGAGTCTCAGAGTTTCAAAGTCCCAGAGTCCCAGAGTCCCAGAGTCTCAGAGTTTCAAAGTCTCAGAGTCCCAGAGTCCCAGAAGTCTCAGAGTCTCAGAGTCTCAGAGTCTCAGAGTCCCAGAGTCCCAGAGTCCCAGAGTCTCAGAGTCCCAGAGTCCCAGAGTCCCAGAATCTCAAAGTTTCAAAGTCCCAGAGTCTAAGAGTTTAAAAGTCCCAGAGTCACAAGAGTCTCAGAGTCCCAGAGTCCCAGAGTCCCAGAGTCTTAGAGTCCCAGAGTCCCTGAGTCTCAAAATTCTAGAGTCCCAGAGTCCCAGAGTCTCAGAGTTTCAAAGTCCCAGAGTCTCAGAGTCTCAGAGTCTCAGAGTCTCAGAGTCTCAGAGTCCCAGAGTCCCAGAGTCCCAGAGTCCCAGAGTCCCAGAGTCCAGAGTCCCAGAGTCTCAGAGTCTCAGAGTCCAAGAGTCCCAGAGTTTCAAAGTCCCAGAGTCCCTGAGTCTCAGAGTCCCAGAGTCTCAGAGTTCCAAAGTCCCAGAGTCCCAGAGTCTCAGAGTTTCAGAGTCTCAGAGTCCCAGAGTCCCAGAGTTCCTGAGTCTCAGAGTCTCAGAGTCCCAGAGTCCCAGAGTCTCAGAGTTTCAAGTCCAGAGTCACAGAGTCTCAGAGTCCCAGAGTCCCAGAGTCCCGGGGGGGGGGGGGGGGGGGGGGGGGGTCTGGGGGGGGGGGGGGGGGGGGGGGGGGGGGGGGGGAGTCCAGAGTCCCTGAGTCAGAGTCTGAGTCTCAGAGTCTCAGAGTCTCAGAGTCTCAGAGTCCCAGAGTCCCAGAGTCCCAGAGTCCCAGAGTCCCAGAGTCCAGAGTCCAGAGTCCCAGATCAGAGAGTCCCAGAGAGTCCCAGAGTCCCAGAGTCCCAGAGTCCCTGAGTCCCTGAGTCTCAGAGTCTCAGA